>JABFDZ020000030.1:4595422-4622441 GCA_019775955.2 Pollimyrus isidori | reverse complement strand
GTGTGTGTGTGTGTGTGTGTGTGTGTGTGTGTGTGTGTGTGTGTGTATATATATAAAATGGATGGTGTCTACAGACATGTTTTGGCCTGGCTTATCTACCTGCTCTGCGGTGCTTTGTCGGGTCTCCAGGTGTCTTGTTGGTCTTCCTTAGGTTAACCCCTTATCTCACTGTGAGGCAGCTGTTTTGTAAATGTAGACATCTGCTTGCTGCAGTCTTGTAACGGTTATTGCACTCAAGATAGGTACAAAGCCCATTTCCCAGACAAACTTTGAACTCAAGCCTGGGCAATATTTAACAAGTCTGTCAGAGGAAGGCCTCAGGAATCACTCAAGTGTGGGAATAGGATTCGTTTGGCATTTGCCAGTAGAAAGGTGTTGCATTTTGCTGAATTGAGTGGTCTTAGGTTATTTGCTCATCAATGCAATGGCTGCTTGTGGAATGCATCTTTGCCTTTTTCAGGCTCTATCTTACCTCTTACTTATTTTCATCTTTGCCTCTTTATATTTTCAGGGGGGAAAGTGGTTATCGCATGGCACTACTAGTTTCTTACAGAATAGATGTCCCTGCCTCAGTCACATTGCAGGGTGAAGCTGGTGAAATGTCTGCATGATTCATGGAGCTATGGCTATTTGTTTACTGTTCTCATAAGGCGCTGATCTCACCACTGGCATAGAGTATGTAGTCGTGCTTTTCTAATTGTGAAGGGGGGATGTGTTCTGGAGCAAATGTTCCCAGGTGGTGGATGCTGCAGCAAACCAACAATAGACATACTTGTATGCCTGCTGTATGGATGATGTCATCCCGTTCCTTTCTGCTCTTTATGAGGCCCCTGTCTTCAGATTGTCTAGTTGTAGTGCAGGGTCTTACCCTCCCCCTGTTTTTCAAATTGCAGTGATGATGCATTCAACAGGTGCCGTCTTCCCCAGTCCTGTACAATGGTGTAGTTTGTCTGGAGTCATGTTCAGGCAGCAGGGTCTTGCCCTCTGATAGAGGCCTCGGGTGACAGGTGTGCCGAAAAATCCGAATGCTCTGTCTAGGCTAGGGGTTCCACACCTTTTGATGTTTGCAGACCGGTTTGCCTTTAGAAAAATTCTCAGACTGGTAAAATGTTTAGGGGAGAGATGCTTATGGATTTCACATGGTTAATAGTTCAATTTTTCAGATGCAAACAAAATTTGAAAATATAGCTTTTTTTTTAGAATTATTTTGCCCCCTCTGCAAAACCCCCAGAATTCTGCAGCTCCATATAGTACTGGCTATAGACTGGTACAGGTTCATGGACCAGGTATTTGGAACCCCTAATCTAGGTTATCCAGTGATTTTGCAGACAGCATTTTGCCTAGCTGGTGTCTGAATTGTGGTTGTCTGAAACTCACCTGAACTGCAGATTTCATAAGCTGAGAACGAGTCTTGTTTGTATTTCTTCAACACTGACCATCAGTATAGTGCTTTTAATCTTATCTACTGGCCTTTCAGCCATCAATTGATTGGCTTCTGTACTGTCCTCATATCTTTATTGCACTTCTGGCCTTATTCTTCCTGTTCTAGGCAAATAAATCCCTTTTGTTTCACTACTCACTGCGGAAAGTACAGAGAGGTGTGTAGTCCTTAGGTGTGTTCTGTGTGGTTTCAGTCAGAGGAGAAAACAAAATAAACCTTGACCCCTATGCTAATATCTTTTAGTATTTGTTAAATTGGAAGCTTAGTTACGTCAGTAGACAGCCTTCTAAAGGGACAATTAATACTTTATTTGTTGATGGTCTGGTTCTTGCTTGCTGTTTATGGCTCCCTACAAATTATGGAAAGGCTGCTGTGCAAACTAAAATGATGTGGAAAAGGAGACTAGAGAAGGTGACTACTCTGGCTGCCCAGGTGTTGGGTCAGACAGTTTACCGAGCAGTGGGAAGTTGTTTTGGTTTCTCGTAGCTCAACAGGGGGACCTTTCAAAGAGCTGGGCCTCTGTCTTTAAGCTTTGTTTCTCCATTTCTCTGTTTCTTTCACGTGCAGGTTTCCTTGGCTCCTTATTGAACTGCCTTTGCTATTCCTTTCAGTATCCATTAGTTTGGTGTAGCAGGATATGCAGCCATTCTTATGCTCTATTCGCATCATGGAAGGAGCAATTATCATATAGGTGTGAAACTTCTCATCTTGGGTGTAGAATCTGTCATTCAGTTTGAATGGAGGGGAGGGGGCGTAAATAGATTTATTTTTTTTTGGTCAGAATGGGTAATGGCCCTTGGTGGGAGATGGCACAATAGCCCTTTACTTGGGTGTGGCATGTATTTGTTGACTTGTGCCAGTTTCTCCATAGTTGGGCTTTGAGGGACCATCAGAGTATATCCTGCCGGTTTTCATTTGCTAAGTTCCTTTGTCCTGCGGACAGGTATTTGTGCATCAGTCCGCTTAATATTCACACTGCTTACCTGTTGTAATGTTGTAGAGAAGCCAGGGCCTGTCCCAAGAAGCACCGAAATTTATTCCGAGCCCCACCTCCAAAGGCCTTTTATTGCCGTTTATGGGCTTAAACATATTAATTTGCTGTATTATAGTGTAGTCATGATTTTTGGTGTTCTCAAATCATCCCATATCAACATAAAGCTTGAAGTTTTTGAGTTGCTGAATGCGATGCCGTCTTTGAATGTAGGCCTCTTGCAGTTATTACATAATCGCCTGGTCTCGATTTGAGCTGACCTTTTTTTATGGCGCTTTTACAGCCCTGCCTGATCCATTAATATTTCTTTACTTGACATCGGGTTCATTTTGACGGACTTGTTTGTGAGTGGTCTCCACCAGCCCAAAATGGAATATTCAGATTTTAGATTTTTTGTGTTCTCTGTTTAAAAAAACACTGCATAGCACCTGCACTTGTCTTGTTTGGTACCCCAGTTGCGATGCGGTGATTCTCCCGGGCATCTGCCACTATTTATGGTGCAACAAACTCAATAGATTATGCCAACTGGGCAAACAACTAGAGAAATGTTATCTCCTTGTTTTTGACTTCGAGTGTGTAAATATGGCTGAAGCAAATGAAAAATATGCATTTCAACTGATATTAATTTCTATTTCAGATATAGGATATTTAGGTACAGTAGTGGGGAGTAACTAGCATTTAACAGTGTTATGTAAGTACAAAATGAATTTAATCTGTTACACCAAACAAAAAATGTCACTAACTTAGATGCTGGTAATTACAAAGGCGATACATCCAAATATTCTTTTCATTTTTTTTTCTTTTTGTTGCTTGGCATCTTTTCACCATGTAGAAATGTATCATATTTCCAGACAGTGCTGGTCAGAAAAGTTACTTGGGCTTTTCAGCTTTATTGCTCACTTTGAAAAAGCATTTCTTAGTACAAAAAAAAGGTAGTCAAATGTAGCGTTACATTGCTTTGATAAAGTAATCGAAATGGTTGCATTACTAATTACATTTTAACATGCAACTAGTAATCTGTAACCTATTACATTTCAATAGTGACCTTCCCAACACTAGATAAGAGTTATTTCAAAAACTGGAAATGGATGACTAGGGTGAATGCTTAAAATAACAAGCAAAGTCACCGGTATCATGAACACCAGGGACCTTTATCTTAATTCACAAAGCCGGATTTCTTGCTTAGCTGAATAGGAGCCAAAATTTGGACTTTCTTTGTTCACTTACATTTAGACTACCTTAATCATGGCACGTTATCCAGCTTAGTTTGTTGCAGGTGTAGACAATATGGTTTGCCATGAAATGGCAAGATGGAATGGATCAGGTGGTGCCAGGAAATGTGGTGCAGTGTACGCATGCTCAAATGTTGTGCATATGCAGAGGTGGGAAGTACAAATCAGGCAGGTGGTCTGGATCATGTAGTGACAACGCCAACTGATTATCTTGAGGCATTTAGCTTCTTTGTCATTTTGTGTTTTTTGTTGTTTACCTTAGTTTTTTTCAAGCTAATTAGTAAGGTGCTTGCATATTACTGAACTTTGATTAGGCTAACACTATAATGATGTTATGAAAAAGACAAATTGTGAATCATCTCAATTTCTATGTCAGTCGTCAACTAAAATTTAATTATGGTGACAGCTGTACTTGTATGTGAGGTGCACTTCAGTTTGGGTGTTTTTGTGTTTTTTTTTTTTTTTTTTGTGCCCGATTTGGTCCTTAAGTTCCATGCAGGAATCTGTACAAGCGCGTATCTGCGATACAATCACATGTCTGTCAAGCTGGAAATCATCTTTACTTTCACTGGTAGGCAATTGCTTCGTGGGTTGGGGTAAGAGTGGTTTCATTGCAAGACATTTTGCAGTACACTGAGCCTAAACCTGGCTTCTTTTTCACCAGGACTCCTTAATGTTTTATTTGAAATTATTTTTGTCAGTGTTTTGGTGATAGGCCTATTATAAAAGCAATGGCTGCTAGCCAGTAGTCTGGTAGGCTTGATGTTTGCAGTGCTTCATTAAATTGTTTGGGCAGTTAATTTTGCTCTGTCTTCAGTTTTGTAGAAGTTTAGACAACCCTGTGAGATTTTGATTTCTCTTTTTTTTAATACTTATCTAAATTTTTACTGAAATGGGACTAAATGGTTTGTTGTAAGACTCAAAAAGCTATAGAATGTGTTTTTTGTGCTGTACGGACAGTGTAAGGTGTAATGCCAGGTTTGTGCTTGGCACTTTGTCATGCTGCATATTGTCAAACCCCGAATGCTGAATGTGGTAGGAAAACATACTAGGTGTACCCTCCCCCGGGCTGCTGTTTCAAGGTTGGTGCGTTATGTGAAAGATGAGAACATGTTCAACTGATTCCAGTAGTAGTAGTTAACCTTAATTTGTTCTGGGCTCAAACTTGAAGGGCCTCTTGCTCCTTCCCTGCTATTTGAATAGTGAAATTACCACTAGCCAGTGTAGAAGTGACACTCAAGTGTTTCTGTGGCCTCTCTGCTGTCCTTTTACGTCTGCACTGACTGATGACTGAGCACCTTTACCATCTGAGGTTGATCAACAACCTTAAAAACATTGTAAGCATGACTGTATACAGGCTGTTTGTAATTGAGAATCAGGGGTGTCTAGTGTAGCGATGCTTACTGCCAAGTAAGGCTAGTTCCTCTGTCCTTGAGTTTCAGAGCCAGAGGGTATTTTCTCTGTGTGTGGGGTGGTGGGGTGGGGTTAAAATGGACTACTAAATAGATTTTAAATCAGAATCTTCTTTGTCCAAGTACTTGGCATGTATGTGAAATTTGTGCTCCGCTAATAAGACTGAGGGAGGAAAACTTGTGTGCTTTTTGTTGGTGGCATAGTATCTTGGCCTCCCCTGGTAGGAGGGTACATTTGATGGCAGCGATGACTTGTTTTTGGCTGCTTGTAAATGTTCTGATTTTGACAGAGCTCTGTTACCCTTCTGGCATTCCTATGTTGATTGGATTAGCTGGGCAAGTCTGCACCTTTGGAAACAGATCTAGGCTACCAAATTTTAAATACCTCCCTTAGTTCAGCATGAATTTTATTAGCCCAGATATTGTTTGTGGCCCCTCCCCTCTTGCTAGCACTGCCCCTTTATGTTGCAAAGAATTAACCCGTATTGGCTGGAAATGTCAGGCATTTTCTGAGGTTTTGTAGCACGATGCCCTCTTCGTGCAATTGTGTGCGCTTTCCCCTAGTGGGTTTTTCCTCTAAATGCTACTTCCACCTCTCAAACCTTTTGTTTTTACAAAGATTGCTCTGGTACTAGTAGTCTCAAGCATAAAATGCTTCTAGATTGCAGACATGTTGCATCACTTTGCAAGCATGCAAGTCTCATTTTGTCACTTGCGCTCCTTCTCCTGCAAAGGATATGCATGTGATGTCACAGTCAATGCAAGCGCATTGATTTTTGCACACTGAGTAGGAAAGAGATTGAATGGCAGCGTTGGCGTTTTAATTTGAATGGAATAAAATAAGAGCTGACGTGTGATTTGTTAGGTCCTATTTCTTTGTATAAATCTTTTTACAGACTGCTGAAAAAAAATAAATCGGACATGGGTTGATCACCTATGGCTATATTATTATTAATAACATTATTATTAATATTGTATTATTTATTAATGATAACGATATTATTATTATTATTATTATTATTATTATTATTATTATTATTATTATGTATCTTGCTAGGTATTATTAGGTATCAGGTACCTGATCCATCTAAGTACTGATCACGAATATTGGATTGGTGGACATCTAACCTAAACATTTATAATGCTATGACACTACTCTGAGGCACAGCAGTCCCTCTCATTCTGTCTTATGTAGTTCTGACCTCTGTAGCAGGTGGTGTGCTAGATTGGTGCTCCAGGAAATTTCAGTGCCTCACAGAGCAGCAGAGGTTGCTATTGATTATCTCTGCCATATATAGGCATTTGAGGTCCCTGGCTGCTTATTGGCCAGCTGCAAAACATGCTTCCTTTTTATTCCTTCCTGGTTGGTGTGGGTGTCTAAGCAGGGAAGCAAAGCTCCCCTAGGCAGTTGGTAGCAGCTGCTGAGGTGAAACCTTCAAGGTATCTGTCTGGGTTTGTCCTCAATTGGTTGCAGGAAGGAGGCAGATGTATGTGCATGGAGCCCACACAGTGCTGCATTTCATGGAAACTCGTAAGAAAACTTGTATGGTTTCAGGATATAGTGGCACACTTAAGGGGTATGCATGCTATGCTGTAGTGTGGATGAAGAACAGCTTAGTTTGTGGTTGGCTTGATTTAGAGAAATTCTTAGCGGTGATATGGATCCTTTCTATTTGTTAGCATTGGGCTTTTTTCAGGTGACCTGTTATGTCAGACGTGTTTTTTAAAAAAAAAAAAAAAAAAAAATCAATAATGGGCGCCTGGACAAATTTAGTGACACAAGCTTTAATTGCGATCTGGTTGGTAAGGACTGATACAAGATCAGCATTGCATAACAGGAAATAGTGTTTTGTGCAATTCATTATGCCAGCACAGTATTGGAAATTTTTCATATAGCCATGTGATCTTGTACCAAAGTTCTCATGAACCTATTTCGGAGTGATTTAATAGCAAAGATGAAAACGATTATCTCAGAACACATGCAATGGTCATGTAAAAGCAGCAGAGGTAAAAAAAAAATTTAAACTGATTTTTTTTCAAACGCATAGTAGATAATCTTGAAAAAAGGAATAATCATTAAAATTGTGAAACTTGGTGTTTTTCTACTTCCGGGTCAAAGCCCAGCAGGGGAAACTGTGGAGCATCCACAGAGTGCCTAGACCAGTTTAGTGCAATTGAGCATAAACATGCAGGAGTAAATCAACTTCCAGTCACATTGTCTTGGTGTCTTAGTCCAACTACAAGACATTCAATTTAGTACAATTTCAGTCAGACTGACATGTTTATAGTACTTTTAAAAGTCCGGTTTTAGTCAGACTATCAATAATTCGATTTACTTAGTGTGCATGTAAGAGTACTGACTGTCATATCCAGTGTTTTTAGGAAGGGGGATTGCTTACATTGGGGCCCGTTTGTTTGGCACACCGGTCCAATTCGTAGTCCAGGCCCACAAAATATCCCAGCTACCCCAAATGTCCAGCCTCTGTACTTCATGGCTGACCTGGCTGCTTTGTTTTCTTCAGAAAGGGAACGTTAATAAAGGGATGCTCATGCTTTTGCCTCACGTGATCTCCATTCTACTGCTGGCCAATGCTTGTTT
The DNA here is from genome assembly GCA_019775955.2 of Pollimyrus isidori. Lineage (NCBI taxonomy): Eukaryota > Metazoa > Chordata > Actinopteri > Osteoglossiformes > Mormyridae > Pollimyrus > Pollimyrus isidori. The sequence goes on along the minus strand of JABFDZ020000030.1, from coordinate 4,614,766 downwards.
CACCCTTCATATCTGCTCTGGCTTGTTCAGTAGTCAACAGGATGAAGTCCTAGTTGTTGCAAAGGGCTTTTTGTCCTTTGTTCAGTTTTAGTAACTGCAAGTTGAACTTCAGTGCCTTTGACTCTATTGCACCCTTTTCTATTATCATGGAGGGCCTGATTCCTCCTATAAGTGTGTCTCACTTGCTGGAAGCTCAGCTTTTCAGGTGTGTAACAGTACAGTGGCTTGTGGAATTAACACTGCATTAGGGGTCTAACGGTCCTCAGATTCATGGTTTGGTATGAACCGTGCTTTTGGATTCACATTTTGGTGCAGCGAGAAACAATTCATTTTGAAATGTATTATATACACAGATAGCAGATGTGAACCAAAGGCAATGTCAGTGTGTCTACCATAACCCAACAAATGGTTATTTGGGTTTTCTAAACATGCATTTCTAAAACTTAATCAAAATATAACTGCATAACTCTCATAATGCTCTCAATCTCTGCTGCAGAGAATGACCGCATTTATGTAGCAATAAGCGCATCTATATAGCCATTTTTTTTTTACCTTTTTCTTGCAAAAGTGCCTTAAATGCTATAGGGAGACTAACTTGCTCTGGTCATACACACAATCAGATGATCATCTCGGATCAGGAAGCATGTTAGATGTGTTTCCAACAACATTGCTGACATGCAGTCTTGGTCTTATAATGTATTCTCACTGGTAATGGTGTAATTTATTTGGGAAACCGAAACGTTCTCAAACTGCTTATTTGTGATTGACTGTTACCAGCCCTAGTGTACTCAACTCACAGCTGCAGTTAGCGCGACGTTTTCCTTGTTGAACATATACGTATTAGTTTAGCTTCCACTCTTGACAGTTGTATTAGTATGTTTTACCATGCATGCCAAACTGAATTATGCACAGCATGGCACACAGCAAACATTACGGTCCTGCTTTACATTGGTCTCCCCTGGTCAATCAACAGTGGGGGAGCCCAGCCAATCTCTAGGCACATTTTTGGTGAAATAATATTAGCCTAGTGTTCAGTTTGCCACATCCCACTCGTGCACGACATCTGGGTCTTACCCTACTGTGCCATAGCTGACAGTGAATGTTTTGTACAGTGTTTATGGAAAAAGTGTAAAATAATCTTGATATTCCTAGTAAGTAGGGAAACTTGCAGTGGAAAGAGAGCTAAATTTGTGCTTATTTGAGAGCTTTATTTCTGTGCACTGTCCACAAAATATTGACTTTGTCTTCACAGCAGTAGATGCCAGTATGGTGCTAGGCATTCCTTTACCGAGCTCTGAAACTGGAGTTCAGTGGAGACACGCTGTTCTTGTTATTAAAGTAGGCTGTGGATTATGTAAGGAGGGAAGAGGAGCTGCTCAGGTAGCTGCGGGGGCACATATTCCCCCTCAGTCTGTGTGTTGGGATGTAAGCAGACCCAAGTCAGCGCTGCACATCCAAACATGGGTTATAGAAGCAGTATTATGCATGTCTGCTTTTAATGGCCAAGTACTGCAGTATGCTGTGTGCTAGTTGACCTTGCGCAGCTAATCATGCAGCTGGGATATCCATATGTATTTTTGGCCATGACGCCTTTTGTTTAGCGTTGCGTGTTTTTTTTTTTTTTTTTTTTTATGGCAAAATCAGCTTTCCAACAGCAGATGGGCTGTCACTAGGCAACAGTGTAGGGGACTGACAGGTGGAGGCCTGCTCTTTTTGGACTGAGGGGGGAAATGGTCCATCTGAAATTTCTGCTTGAAATGCTGCAGCTCCGATCATTCATTCTGCAATGTTAACATTCAATATTGAGAGTATCCATAATTCGTTTAGGCCAATATATTCTAATTTGCTTAACTTTTTTAAATTTCGCACTGTTGAACAAATTATTTGTATATTTTCATAACCTGCCAGTTTCATTTAGCCTGTTGGCCAGTCTGACTCTGACTTGTCATTTAGTGTGAGACATTCTGCCTGTGCTGTTGCTATGCTGCACCAAACAGGCTGCACCAAGAACCGCTGCTGGGGTGGGGCCCAAGGCAGTGTGGGATGCGGGGCATTCAAACTCGGGATGCATCCACTAAGCAGAAGCTTCAGGTTGTGTACTGCAGTGGAAATATTTGTGTTCCTTTTGCAGTTTCAGTAAGTAGTAAAATTGGGAACAGACATGTTATGTTTTTCATGTGCAGTGTCATTTTAGAGCAATTCTTTGAACACAGTGATCCCTCTTTATTGTATAGATGTGTGCTGCTTTCATGTGTAAATGTCACATTTTTGTGTTCTCTAATGTGTTGTAATGGTTGTTGCCCTGTTGCGTGCTTCACCTGATGCTTTGGCAACGACATTGACATATCTAATGCTCCCCTTTCCTCACAGTGGAAACCTGATACCTGAACTGCCCTGATCCTGGCCTGAGCAAAGTGTGTGTTACACTGGAGGGAGGAGTAAAGTGCCTTGGAGATGTGAATTAATAATGACTTCCTACAGAGCTGCCCCCTACAGGGAACCACGGAAACTGCCCTCCACCCTGCAGCCAGCCTGGAGGTAAACACCCTCTTCACCCACAAAATTCAGTTCTCTTCCTGATATCACTCATATTCATTTATACAATAGTACTTAAATGAAAACCTACTTGTAGTTCTACTGCTGGTATTATTCTTGAATTGGTCTGTATTTTTCATTGAGAATTTATCAAATCCCATGTCTGTTTTCTCCCAAATTATTTCAATAATAAACATAGGTAGGGTCAAGTGGCGATTTTGTCCCAAAAAAAGCCATGACATGGATTTAACTGCTGGAGTTTTTTAATGCCAATATGGCAAGCTGTCATATGAAACGACTATCAAATATCAGTATCCCAAAAATCTCATGGACGGTGATATTAGTGAGGTCATAATGAATTCCATCTTTGTTGTGTTTGTGTTGAAAGGAAAAACTGGGACAGTTTCCAGGAACAATTTCCAGTCAAGAGGCACTCAAACGTCCAGCATGTCTGGAAGTGCTCTGAAAGTTATTTACAGCTTTAGTAACGTTGGTCAGTGCTGGGGGCTGTTCCTCACCCCCACCCCACCCCCCTCCCAAATTGCACTACCCACTAGCGTAAGTGGTTCAGTGAAAGCAGACGGTTACATTGAAAAGGCCTGCAGCAGTTAGAGCACACTGCCCACAAGCTGCAGTAGGGATGCAGGCAGAGCCAGGCACAGTGTCTGGGCCCCAGCGAGGTCCTGGTACAGCCGCTAAAGCCCCTTTGTGCTGTCCTCCAGGCAGGCCCGTCTAACAGTGAGTCACCCTCACGCTGGACCCGTTAACGCGTCCTGCTGATTTGAAGTGGAACCGGTTGGGTGTGACCTTTTCAGATGATGTGACTCGGCCCACCATCTTGTTCCGCGGCAGTCCCGTTGCTGCATCTCCCCCTATAAAATGGACGGCTGACGGCGGCAAGCATTTCAGCAGGCTGTAGTGGTGCGTTGCACTTAAAATGGGCAGCGCTGAAGCAGTGAAGTCTCAGCTCAGTGATGGCCTGTGTGACTGCACACTGACCAAAACCCCGCAGACCTCAGTCAGCCCCTGAGCCCGCTGTCAGCTCTCTAAGGTGCACATTGGTGCTCCTCTGCCGGGCGTCCTTGCAGTGACCTTCACCAGGGACTCGTCTTGGTTTGAGGTGGCAGCTGTCTGCCGCTCATTGACCTAAGCTTTGGCAAGGCTGTTTTTAGTCACCGTGTGGAGTTGTGGACCTGGAAATATTGTGGCTATCTCTCTGAGGTGGCTGCATCCTTAACTATCTCCATTTGTGGTTAATTTTCTTAGCATATGCCCAAAACCTATATTTCTCTGTTTACATAAATGGGAAAGAGTTGATATGGGAAAAAAAAGATTTTCTGGTGGTGTAGGTTGTATGATTATACTGAGGACAGTTCTGCGTTGCCCTGACTGGGCATGCAAAGGCATTTGGAAAGATGGACACGCATCACAACAGTGCCGATCTGCTTCCATTCTGGCACATTTTAGCTGTTGAGGCACTCTCGCCCACATGCATGCATTCTGTTTAATTTAAATCTGCCTCCCACGCTCTTGGGTATGGCATGAAAGGCCTCTTCCCTTGCTTATGCGTAGTTCTGCACTCAGAAGTAGCAAGCGGGGTTCGAGGTGAGCTCAGGGAATGCTGGCCCATCCTTTTGGCTTTGTTTGCTCGTGAGAGCTTGCCGTCTGCCAACATAGTTAGTTAGAATTCTTTATCCTTTGGGTCTGTGTGGCAGAACATGATAGGTGTGTGAGAGAGTGTGTGTGAGAGAGTGTGTGTGTGTGTGAGTGAGAGATTAATACATTGTTGCACAAAGTGCTCATCTCCACATTTTTTCATAGTGTCTCATTTACCTGCAGGATAGATGGATAGATACAAAATCTCTGAGGCCGTGGCCTGATTTGTAGTTTTGCTTACAAGTGCACCTTCAAAGTAAACACTTTGGATCGTTGTCCGTGTCACTGACAGACAGGATCTTCAAAGAGACTGGTCTTGATGTGTTATTTCTGGTTGGTACCCCGTCCCTGGGGAAGGAGATGGGCGAGTCATGGATTTACAAGCCTGTCATAACTGCCAGCCTGCCTCTCCTTGCAGCAAACTGCAGAGATGACTGATTGCATCATAGCTATAGTTGAGTAGCCCCATTCGTGTCTCCCTACGTGTGTCATTTTAATTTCTAAGGGGGGCCAAACCAATGAAAAGCTTGTGCTACAGTTTATATATCTTCTATTCTTGGAATCCTAGTGTTAGTTAGGATTGAGGCTGGGTAGCTTCTGAGCAGCACGCCGCCTTGAGCTCTGTGCTGTGTCTCCCTGTGCCCCGGGTTGGGAGATTTGAATTTCACCCCCGTTCTGGGTTTATGCAGTTTGCGTGTTCTTGCAGAAAGAACCTGTGTGCTACCGGGGACACTGCTTTCCTCCCACAAGCTGAAGAGATGGAGTTAGGCTAATTGGCACCTGAGTCCTCTGTGTGTAGTGGTGTAACCGTCTGAGTGGGGACCTTGAGGTTATCGTTTTCTGGGGTGGGGTCTTGGATTCAATAGCGGGCTGACTGAAACTTATTTTGCTTGGTGCTGGCACGCGATCACATGGGGATGTGGTCTCAAGCTTGTCTGACCACCTCCTGGCAGTTAATGCTGACCAGCACCCCATCCTTGTTGCTGCTGTGTTAGGATGTGCTGGCCCCACCCCATAACCTCAGAATGCCATCCCAGATTTGGTTACAGTAACGTGCCTCCCCTCACACACACACACCACTGGCCTGAGGAATGCCTTATAAGCACTGCTCTGCGAGGGCTCCAGCTTCGCATCATGTCTCTGGCACCTGGGCCTCTGTCAGCTGAGCGGTTCTGCAGTCCCTGCAGGATCTGCTCCTTAGTACTTCCATTGCTTATTGAGAGCTGCAGCAAACGGAGCCTTGTTTCCAGTGGCCAGCCTCTGTAACAGACCACCTCTGTGCCCATCATGCTTCAGATGACAATGCTGCTATACTGGAGTGCAAACTGACACTCACTATTTCCTATTATGTGGTGTCATTTTGCAGCCAGCTGTTTCCTTGGATCTCGCACATTTGCATGTCTAAACACTACGGTACATTTTCAGACACTATGTTCCTCTGTAGGAACCAGCAGGAATTCAATACCCGGCCAAGATGTGTTCTGACCAAGCAAAACACTATATAGGTTTAAACCGATCAGATTACACTGTACTGTGCATAAAACTTTCCGCCCCATAGTTTAAAAACAAAATCTGTGTGCAGAATTAAGGTATCATCTCGATTTGCACACTGATATGGTTTGTGTAGATGAGATGAGGCTGAACTGCTGACAGCCCTCCCTCCCCCCCTTGTGGGATGAGGTAGAGGAATTGTGCCCAGAATATACCCCATTTTACCTCACTGGAGAACAGGAAGTGTCCACCAGTGCCACATCATCCAGTGAAATGTTTTCCTAAGGGGAAACGATGCCAGGAAAATGGCTGGCAGAGGGATTTCCCTCCCAGGCCATAGAAAAGGTGCTAGGAGCTAAGTGTGCAGCATGCTAGATAACAGGCAGGGGGTGTGTTTTGCCTTATCTGCCGTGGCTGTCTCTGGGTTTCTGGGAGTGCCTGCTGTGTGTCACAGATGGCCTATTTCCCAAATGTCATTCTGTGTGTGCGAGTGCACAAAAGATTGAGGACTTTTTTTTTTTAAATTTATTTATTTTTTTAATATATACATAAAATTATGCACAAACAGGTAATTGGTTAGATTTAGTGTCTTTTAGATTGCTCATGCAGCATTGTGCCTCTCATTCTCTAAATTTCCCCAGGTTCACAAGCATGCATCTAAAGTCATACCCCAAGTTCCAGAAGAAGGAACTTCAACTGGAATCAAGCCATGAGAACACAAGAGGCCTTCATGTCGGCCAGCAGGGGGCTCAGAGGACCGATCACAGCATGTGTCGGCAGTGTTCCCTGGGGTGTGGCATAGTTAGCAGACGCCCCCTCGGGGTAATCTCCCCCAACACCCTCTGCAGCAATAGTGCCAACACATTGACATCGAAGGCAGCTGTGGAATCTTCGTGTGGTGCACGCGGGTGGAATGGAAAGGCTTCCTCAGTCAAGATGCTCACAAGTTCCTTGCTGCTGCTTTCTCCTATGTCGGGGAACGAGCTGAGCTCCAGCCCCGGGCAGGACAGCGAGGGGCCCCTGGACATCTGGGCTGTCATCAAGCCTGGCAACACCAAGGAGAAGATTGCAGTTTATGCAGCACAGCAGTATAGCCATGGCACCGGCGAGCCCACCGCTATCGGGGGTGGTGCCCCCAGCTTCCGGACAGTCATGAAGGTGAAAGGCTGCTGGGAGGTGGAAGGATCTATTGCCAAGCGGAGGAAGTGGTGTCAGGAGCGGGACAAGCAGCAGACCCTGGCACGGCGGAACAGCACGACCAGACTGCAGTCTCTGGATAATGGCCGTGCGGAGAAGGCGTGCGGGGAAGGCGATGGCGAGGAAGGGACCAAGACCCTTTCTGTGGTGGAGATTGTGGCCTATTTTGACCAGCAGGTGGGCCGTGCCAAACCTTGCTTCCTGCGTGCCTCTGGCAACAATCCCCTGTCCGGGGTAGGTCTACCGCCGCTGGACCAGGCAGGGGGGCAGAATGCTTCAGAAAACCGGGCCGAAGTGGGGGAGGGCATCCGCGTTCAGGAAATGGTGGCGAAGTTAGAGTCCGAGTGTCTGAAGGAGCAATGTGAACGCGAAGCCGGGGGCCTGAAGCGTAGTGGCAGCCTACGGAGGAACGTTGGCCGGGTACTGCTGGCGGAGACTGAGGCCCGGCCGGAACCCACGACCCAGCCCAATCGGGACAGGGGTCCTGAGGGCCCCGGGAAGGAGCCTGGCAGCGCATCCACCGAGCCACCAAGGACAGCTCACAGGATGGGCTCCATGGCAGCAGATCCACTCCGTGCAGGAGGGGCACTTGTGCCAGGTTTCAGAGAGGGCCAGGAGGGCAGCAGGGGAGAGTGTGTGTCCTGCCTCGGGCAGCGTCAGGAACCGCTCCCGGGCAGACTGTTTTTCACGACACCACCGCCATCCACGCTGGAGCAGCTGGCCCTTGCTCCGACTGGAGAAGAAGCCTCTCCTAGGGACATACTGCCCCCCCAAGCCTTCCCGTGTGACCTTCCGACACCCCCCTCAGAGGGAGAGGGCCCTGGAAGAGCAGAGGCGGAGGTAGAAGTTGAGAGCGATGGTGACTCAATCGGTCCGGAACGCTCACACTTCCCTCTCCGCCGAATGGTCTCCCACAAGTTCCTAGAGATGCGTTTCAAGATCCAGCTCCTCCTTGAGCCCCAGCAGTACATGGCCATCTTGCCCCACCACATCATAGTAAAGATCTTTGGTCTCCTACCCACGGAGACCCTTGCTGCACTCAAGTGCACCTGCCACTACTTCAAGTTTATCATCGAGAGCTACAGCGTGCGGCCAGCCGACTCTCGCTGGGTGTGCGACCCGCGCTACAAGGACGACCCCTGCAAGCAATGCAAGAAACGCTACTGGCGTGGCGACGTCTCCCTCTGCCGCTGGCACCACAAGCCCTACTGCCAGGCGCTGCCCTATGGGCCCGGCTACTGGATGTGCTGCCACGGCACCCGTAAGGACACGCCAGGCTGCAATGTGGGCCTCCATGACAATCGCTGGGTGCCTGCCTTTCACAGCATGAACGTGCCAATGTACAAGAAAGCCAGGGATGTCGAGGAAGACTCGTAACGAACAGGGAAGGGCCCGGGCTGGTGCTTTTAATCTCGAGGGCTTGCTTGTTGCCGTGCGTTCGGTATCTGTGTGTGCATGTTGCGGTAAGTCAGATTTATTTTTTATTATTTTATTTTTCTGCCAGGTTGACTAGGTTGCTGATGCTAATGAGGACTTGCTGGACGGACACACACACACACACACACACACACACACACCCCCATCCCAGTGTACCCATGCCAAGCCCTCCTCTGCTCCTCTATGGAGACGGTCAGCACTTTAAGCTCGCATGATGGAGTTACTCAGTGTTCAGTTCTGATTATTGCTTGCTCTCATCAATAGTCAATTTTGATGAGAATCTGTTGAACCTTAACACCTTGGGTGGGGAATGGGGTAGGGGAGGCTCAAACTTGCCACTTTTTTTAGCTATTTAAAAAGTACTGCATTTATTTTCAGTGTGTCAACAGGTGCATTGCCCAGTGTCAGTTAACACCAGTAATTAGGCCATGACGCAATTATTTAAAAAAAACAAAAACAAAGCACCCCCTCTACCCACCCCCAAAACCTTGTGCTCTTATCAGCCCTACCTAGATCAGTCATGGATGTGTTAGCAAGACAGCCTGAGGTTATCTTCCTAGAGTGCGTGAATCTTGTTCTGAGCCCTGTTGTGTTTACACTGTATATAATGCAAAATAATATATCAATACGGGGTCAGGCACTAGCAATATGTGAGATTCTATTATTACTAAGTGGGATATTTTTTTTTTAACCACCCAATTATGTACATATTTAAGAAATTACCTATAGGTGCGTGTGTCTGTGTGCGCGTGTGTATATATATATATATAATAATTCTAACCCTGGCCCAGCTGCATATTCCCTGAAGTCTTTGCATCCATTTACAGTGTTTTTATAGTTTTTCCCTTTTTTGTGCGTTTTCTCCCTTGATTGACATGATCCCTGCCAAAAGGGAGACTTAAATGCAGGAAGAGGGGTTGCACTCCTCTGTTGGCTATAACTGGACGTCATCTGGGGGGATAGAATAACGAAGAATAATATTCAGAAAAAGAATGTATTTTTAAACCATTGTACAAACTCCCTGATATGAGATTCTGCCTTTGCAGGCAATTTACTTCAATAAAGCGTGTGTATTTCTAAAGGTTTTGTCAGCTAGTGTTCTGCCTTGCACTCGCCACTGTTTTTCCACACACTGTTATTCTGTCACTGATGTCAGAGTTGTCATGGTAAAAAGATAACGGCACAGAAAATGACTGAAATTCCTCCACATCAGGAAGTAGGGAGTGGATTCTGCCTTAATGGGCAGATTAACTAGTATTGACCACCCACCCCTCTCCTTATTCATAATATGGTCTGTTTGGAATTTTTAGTCTGTAAATGTTTTATACACTTCATGCTAGTTTTTTCTGCACCCCATGCTGAGAGTCTGGGAAGTGCTGTGTGGCATCATGCAGGTTAAGCTCTTGATTATTTCTGGGTGACACAGTTGGTTGTCCAGGTTTACCGAGCACTGCACCATTACTATGACTTCCTGTGTGGTAATTTACCTAAAGGGTCATGTTGTAGGGATCTAAAATTGTTGAAGCACCAAAAGCTACAAGAATTCTCATGTTCTGTTAATTGTTCTGAATTCTACATGCATGTTAAGGATGGAAATATCAAAGGATCATTTTAACAGCCAGTCTGAATTGCTTCTGTCTGTGCACCTTGTTCACTCCCCCCCCACTCCCCACTGTAAGCGATTTAATATTCAGTGTGGCCTTATCTTGAACTTGTGCAACAGTGAAAGTGGCTCTATATGAACGGGCAATAAAAAAAAATGCATTAAAGCGATTGTGGTGTTAATGTTTTTAACTAGGTGTGGAAGCATTAATCTGAACTTGGGGGATTTTGGAATTTGGTCCAGGATACATTTTTAGTAGTTTGGATAGAATAATCCAAGTAAGTTTCCACTCGCAGGGTCTTTTCATCAGCTTCTAGGCATCTTAGAATTAAGTTCTCCAAAAATGAACACTCTGCTTTGGATATCATAATATTCTACTTTTTTTAACCTGGAGTGTAAAACGTCTTGGGCCTTTTGAGCGTTATAGGGAGTTGGGCGAGTTCAATGCCCACGGTGAGCGGAGTAGCCTTATGATTGGTCTTTAAAAAAAAAAAAATTCAAATGAACAGTTTCAAATGTTTTATGGCAAAAAAAATTGCATAATAGCCATACACTGTTACAGAAAATGTAAATCTACCTATTTTGAAGTATTTTCAGCTTCCTCTGTCTTCAGTCCATTGAATGGACGTTGGTTATTTGTAGTACACGTCACCTGTCACTGACAACCTTTCACACAATATTGCTTGATGCAACAGAAATGTGTCCTTTGGAAGCAGCATAGCATCGCAGTTCAGATGACATTTGGAAGAGGAGTAAAGTATTGTATATCCTCAAGACATGCCATGGCTTCCATAAGGTAAACATGGACATAACTGTCTGGTCGACAGCATTTGGTACAGATTAGGTCTAAGCAAACATGAAGATCCTTTGCTAGTACTAAATTCAGTAGTAATAACCCAAGATAACACAGTGAATGTGACAGGTTCTAATGTTAAAAATAGCTTTAAAACAGGCCAAACATTAGGTCCAACACATCCTCATTTTGACAATTTTGCACTGGTGGGGTAGGCTGTAAATATTGCTAGTTTTCCCTTCATAGTTGATTCAGCATTATGGCATCCATTGTCTACTCAATCTGTGGCGTTCCAAGTAGGTTTCAGAAATCCTCCTATACTCTTCTGCAAACATATTCAGTGCATAACCATCTTCAGATCATCTTATAAAAGCGGGATCCACAAGGTCACACCCTCCCACCTCAGAGAAACACATGCAGTCTCGTCAAAAGGCCCGCTGGGGATGCAAAGGTGTCTGGGAGGGGAACTCGTCTCTGTTGAGCAGGCCTCAACGCTGGCCCGTGTACGCCCGGAACCAGGAAGTGACGGAGGCGGCCGCTGAGGAGATCATGCCCCCGGCGTTGCCCATGGGCTGTGAGGCCTGCATGGTGGTGCTCTGCGATAGGTCCATGGGCTGCGAGGGGATGTCGCAGAAGCGCGGGCTGGGAACGGTCTCCCAGTCCGTACCCAGGTCAGTCTCCTCATCAGTCACTGCCTCATTGCCGCTATCCTCCGCCTGACTGGCGGACTCTGGCTCCACAAACTCCATGGAGTCCTCCAGGTCGGCACTGACCTCGAAGGGTCCCGTTCTAGGAGAGAAGAGTGCCAGATTGGGAACTTCGGCTTCCACACACTCAAAGCAGGTAGTGTGTATCAGCTTAGGCTATAACCTGAACAAAATGCTGCTATATTTATCATCTTTATTCAAGAAAAATATCTTGAGCCGAGTTGACATGTTGGACTTAAAATTCAAGAAACAAAGTGCATTCATGGAGGGGGGGCATATTATACTACATATCATACACACAAACTGTGCAGGTAAAGAAATCCTTTCCTACAATCCTCAACCTCACCCCCCCCCCCACCAGCAGGCTGAAGGGCTTGATGCTGAAGGTACCTCTGGTGACAGTTTAACCAATGCCCTACAAGAGCAAGCTGCGGGGCCAGATGGAAAGTCAGCCAAGCAACCACACTGACAACGCACGGAACGGACCGCTGCACTGCAGAAAAAAAGCTCCACTCAGCAGGGAAAAAATCCCCCCCCATACAGCAATTGCTGGGAGCCACATCACATTAACACAGGCAGAGACAACTTTTTTTTTTTTAAAGGGTGGGGGGGGCTGCCTTCTGACAACACAAACCATTTTTCCCCCCCACCATTTTACATTTGGGTGTCGGTATCTTATGTAAATCACACCTATGGGAACTGCACTAAGCTCCGGTTTAATTTGCCAGCTTGGGTCACAGGGTCAGCCTCCATTTATGTTTAAGAAAAACTACACAGATTCTTCAAAGATCCATGTCCTCAGAGTGAGATGTGTTGCAATCAAATATTAAGCCACTGTCTCACCTTGCTTCACTCTGACATATTGGTTTTTGAAAATATCCCTTCTTACTCTAAGACTTGTGTTATTACTCACTGACTGGACTGAAGAGAAATCGTACAGCAAAATGTATACTCTAAAGGCGCATCCTGCCTGATGGAACAAAGGATTCTCACCTGCCCAGGTTCTTGTTGTTGGGGGACACCAGAAACATGATGTTCCGCAAGGTGTGGTGAGGATGCAGCAGCTCACTTTCGACGTGCTGGTAATTCCAAGGGCGACAAAATTAAACCACAAGCGCTCATCCACCCAGTTATGTTTTGCACAAAGGTATGGCCCTTCCTCAGACAAACAGGAAGCCTCCAGTTTCAAGTCTAGGCGTTGATTTCTACCCTGTACACACAAGTCTTACTTACAACTCAACATTCAGTGATAAATATGAACGTATAAGTGCTCTATGTGCACCATACTTCAACCTAGCTACTATTCATATAATTATACAGTTAACACACTATATGGACAAAAAGTACTGGGACAGTATATGATGCCACCTTTGCAATAAGTCAATTAGATTTTTTTTCCTTGCTGGATATTTCACTGTCAACTATAAGTGGAAAATATTTCAAAGTGGTAGTATTTAGGAACAATAGATACTCAGCCACAAAGTAGCAGACCACAAAGTAAGAGAGTGGGGTCACTAAGTGCTGAGGCACATAGTGCATAAAAGCCGCCAATGTGCTGTTGATTTAACTGCAGAGTTCCAAACTTCCTTCCAAACTTAACTCCAGCACAAAAGCTACGTGCCAAAAGCTTCTGGGAATGGGCTTCCATGGCCGAGCAGTTGCATGCAAGCCTCCCATTACAAAGTGCAATGGCGTAGCGTTGGATGGAGTGGTGTAAAGCACACTGCCACTGGACTCCGGAGCAGTGGAAACGTTCTCTGGAGTGATGAATCACGCCTCTCTGTCTGGCAAGCCGATGGATGAGTCTGGGTTTGGCGGCTACCAGGAGAATGGAACTTGCCTGACTGCACTGTGCCAAGTGTAAAGTTTGGTAGAGGGGGGATTGTGGTGTGGGGGTTTTCAGGGGTTGGACCCTTATTTCCAGTGAAAGGAACTCAAATGCTTCAGCATACAAAGACATTTTGGACAATTCTGTGTGTGTGTAAATGCATGCAATTTTACGATAAATCAATTTACAATACTTCGACTTCAGAATGGTACAATAGCAATATACGTTAAGTAAAAGTTTAAATTGGTGTAGGAATATGCTTACAAAACTTTCTACTAATGCCGTACAATGGATCGTGTGCCTAGGAGATGCTTTCGACTGTAGCTATCCCAAAAAAAATATCTAACAGGGCCTTGCTCAAAGGCCCAATGGTGGGATCACGGCCAACCTTGAAATTTGAACCAGCAACACCCCACAAAGCAGCTGCTCCAACAATTTAAATACATTTTTGCATGTGTTATTTTACAAATAAACACTATAAATATAGGTTTATTTGTACCATTTCTACAAGTTCTGTTCAATCTTTGACTGGTAAATATTAATAAAACTAGACAACCTCACACTGTATGAGATTTTTACATTGAAATACAAAAAAAAAAAAGTTGCAAAAATTACCCGAAATAAACTAAAGCCAAATAAAATGTCAGGTTGGTGGTGTTGCCGCAAGTAGTGCAACAAATCATGTGCATTTTACTCAAAATCCAATCTATAGAATCCAAAATCCAACCCATACAGTGAAATACCATTGTCTTTTCATAACCAGGTCATTCACTTTTGTTCACATCATTCCTAACACATTTCTTAAAATTTCTCAAAATGTGCCTCACCATTTGAGAATTCATTTGAAAGGACGAAAAGGACTGGCTTGGAGAGTGCATGATTCAACACATACTAGATAACTTGAAAAAGTAGCAATCATTAAAATTACAGAGCTTGCTAAATGTTGGTTTCTACAACGGTTTTTAATGCAGCTTATTGACTGGAATTTAAATGTACAGCAGTAGATAGCATAAATTATCTGCCTCCTAGGAAAGGTTACTGTATGAGCATTGATCACCGTTTAAGCACTCCGTCAATTTAATTTTGCAGGATTGGTCATCAGGGCCAACTAGCAGCTACCGGCATGCTGTGCACAGTGCGCAGAGCATTGGTGTAATTTAACGTGCATTTGTGGATTTACATTACTGGTGAATGTAACTGCATGATGTTTGCCATGGAATGCGTGTGTTTCGTTAGTGTGTGACTGCTGTGTAAAATTGTAGGCTTCCCCACCTGTGCCGCTGCCAGTATTAAACCAATCATGGCTGTTAAAGAGCAACTTTCATTTTAGAAACAGCCGTCATCTTCTTTATTAAAACGACTCGTGCACTTCCCACAGTACATTTTTGCTTTCTATGCGAGTCTTGCATGAAAAACATTCTGCACCCTGTAGGGCTGTGGGGTAAATAAATGTGTTTATTGGAATGTTTGCCGTTTAATACATTTTGTAATGGAATTGCCTGTGGTCGCTTTCACAGTGATATGGTTTTCCTCACTGCCCCCAGGAACCAACGCCGAACCACAAAGAGACTGTATTCCATTGCAAGGTATGTGAGCCGTATATCTGTGCCGATATGGCCCTCCTTGCTAACAAGGCCAATAATGTCACTAATCTGAGCAGACTGCATCACCACCATCTACTTGAAAAGTGGTAAAGAACAGCTGAATGGAATAAATTTGCAATGCAAACTACTAAACCTAATGCTATTTTTCCTAGTGTCTGGTGCCAACGTAATATGGTGATTCTCACAGACGTGCTAGCAGAAATTAGCATAGTAATGTACACCCTGTGGACAGTAAAGCAAGTTTTTTTTGGTTTTACAAACGTCTCCAAACCCAGCAACACCTTTAACGAGCTCACTATTCTGCAGTGAAAAAAAATCAAAGCCAGCCGGAACCTTGCTGTGACTAGTGTCAGTTTGCGGTATGGGTTGGGTACAACCTAACAGTGTGATTTTGTTCTAATAAATATTGGGGTATTCATGAAACAAAAAGTGTTCTTAAATTTCTCTCAAACCCATCTTCAAGTGATTTAAATGACAATAATGAAAATGATTACGATCATCTCAGAACACATGCAGTGCTCATGCAAAAGAAACTCATTTGTAAACATACAAGAATATATAAAAGGAATAATTAAAGTTTTTTCCTATGATAGGAGTACAAATGTTTTAGCGAAACTAACCCCCACACTATAATGTCCATACAGAAAAGTGAGGGAAAAGCCTTATTTTAATATAGCGGACTAGCAAGGTAAGAATTTTATGTGCATGGCATGCGATGTTGGTATTAATACTGCACTACAAGCCGAATGATGTACTACAGCCATTTTTCAAATTCAGTACAAAATACCCCAGCTTGTGTTGTGCTGTCATTCAGCACCGGTACCAGTTTTACACCAGCATAAAAACAAACTCAAAATACAGTACTTGATGCAGTGGCAAAATGCCCTAAATTGCTATGTGACAACTGACCTAATGCTGATAAAAGGAAAACTTCAAGTAACCCATAAAATAAAAATTCACACTTTTGCAAACTGCATTAACATTAAAAAAAATAAATTCCATTTACTTAATCAGCCAAGCTTGATAAAACATCAAAAGGAAAAATGTCAGCTGGATGGATGAGAACAGTGAAAAGTGTGGGGAAGCAATTAACTTGTAGGGTTTTGTTCAGTCACATAGGGCAGACTGCATTAATTCTGTGAGTAATAATTTTAAGATGATTGTTATTGAAAAGCATGGTATACTTTTTGTGGTTTTTGGAACACAGGGCATCTTCAATGGTGTATGTTAAACATTCATCCTGGAACATGCCTAGGGGAGTATGCCTGAAGTTTGGAGTTTCTCTAACAGCAGACTGGACCTTTCCAGTTAGAGATACCGGAGGGCTTTCAAGCACAGGAGTAAAACATCTCCAAAGGCCAGAGGTACCTGAGAGAAGCAGAGGTGCAGGATGTTGGTGTTCAGCTTGTTGAGGGCTCGGGTGAACCTGTAACGAGTCAGGCTCTCGCCGCAGAACTCGCTGTGGAAGTAAACACACACACACGCCCAGGGCCAGCCCTTTACAGGTGAAGTAAACAAGTGTTGCTAATGGAAACAGGCCTGGTGTACCTTCATGAGAGAGCAGCAGCATAGCAAGCTCTCAGAATCAGGGGCCAGTTGCACAAAACACCTTAACGTTGTCCTTCATGCCCAAGTTAAAGGTTCCTTAAAATAAAAATTGGTTGCACAGAACACAGTCAGGTCTTCTCCTTAAGGTTCCCTTAAAATTAATACTTCATTGTAAAACTAGGATAATGGGGAAAAACATAAGTAATCCCTTAAAGGTTGCATAAAAGACCCCAATCATAAAGTAAGGAAAACAAGTTAAGGTACACTTGACTCAATCTTGACAAGGCTGAGTTCATGGTGTGAAATAAAATGAGCACAACCCAAGAACAATGTCCCGCACCTGGGAGAACCCAATGGATGCATGTAACAATGGGCAATTGATTTTGCATTATAGCTTTAACCAGCAGTCACTATGATTTATCTGAAGCCGCATTACATTAAGTTAGCAGCATTTAATTTATCCTGTATATTCATTAAATCTGACAAGCAAAACAATCTTTTTTCCACAGAATTTAAAAAAAAAAAAGTTTAAAACCTGTTTAATGTTATTCCGGCAATAATCGTGGGCAAGTTTCACTGCCGGCATCACAAACATTAGATTGAAGTACAAAGTAGGGGCCATTCATTTATGTGACAGAGATGCAAAAATATTTCCATCTGTTCAATTTTTGTTCCACTATTTCTCTTTTACTAGCTTCAAAGTTAGTGCCGGTGCTTGTCATCAACCAATTAGCAAAGTTTATCGCTATATGCCCCACTCAGTAGTTCTTAGAGCAAAAAGTACCTACTTGTAGCGAACACAGTGCATCTGGGTAAAGTCTACATTTTTATCAGATAAAAATGCAGTGATGACAAAATCCAGCATCCTTCTAGTCAGATCAATGTTTCATTTCTTCATTGCCAACGCATATTGTAGTCATGTTATTGTTTTGGGGTGTTCGTCCACTGCATCAGGTGCTGCATTTTTGGTACTTAAAGTACCAAAAATATGGTATTTCAAGGTGTTCGTTTTCCACCAACATAGAAACTGATACTGAGGCTGAATGACATCAAAAATGGAGCTCAGTATTAAATACCCCAATATTTATTTCAACAAAATGACGTTATGATCTTAGTACCTATATTATACAAAATACTTTTATTTCTCGTAATGCCATCCCAAGCCTTTTGCAGTTTAAGCTTGGGTATCTTAATTTGTCCACGCATGCATTATCACTTGTGCGTGTGTTTTTTTGCGTTTGTGTTGTTAACCGTTTATCATCTTCCACGTCCACAACTTTAAGACTGTGGTTGTATTGTTTTTCAGAGGCAGGCTATTTACATGACCAAAACTGACAAGAGAAAGAATTTTAGGTGTCATCGCATACCGAAGTTAGTTGGTTTGGCACCTTAGGTACTGGTAACTTGTGGTGGAAATGCACTTAGTTATGGGCATGCAAAAACCCTTCACGCAATATTTTCATCAACAAAATGAACACTAGAGGCAGTACTAGATACAACAAATCAGTGCAAAGGCATGCAAATGATTTCCATGGAAATTATACAACAACTTTGCTGTTGTAAAATGTCTTCCAATGCAATAAATCCATTAAGGATTTTCTTCAACTACGGGAGTCTCTGCAAGACTTTGTTTAAAAAAAAATGTAATGGTATCATACTTAAGGACAACTTAAGGTGTTTTGTGCAACCTACCCCAGGCCTTTTAAAACCTGTGAGTAAGCGGAGATTCACAAAAAAGGGAGTAAATTTGTCCAAGTAAAAAGCCAATACATGAAACACACCCGCTTCCATGCTGATGTAATCTGCACATCATACTGTGCAGAGAAAACAACTTTACTGAAGCAAAAATTATCCACATTGATACAGAAAGTTAATAATTTGCTAATGTAGAAATGCTGCCAATTGTTTCATCGACACTTACTGAATGGAGAAAAGCTGTTACGAGAGTCTGCAAAGCAGTTTTATGCAAAATCAGCCTTCAAAGGAAAGCAAGCACTAAACTCATCTATTCAACCACCCAGAAGTCAGACTCGTTTGATCACCTAAACCACCCCTGCAAACCAGAATGGATGTGACCCCGCTTCTTCCCTGCAGCTTTTAATCTCCCATCTAATGACAACGCAGCAACAGGATGGGTACCTGTTACAAAGCTTCTTGGGAAGGTTGACATTCAGGATGTGGGACAAAATGTTGACGAGCTGAGTGGCGTAACACAGGGCAGCGCTTATGGTGTGTGCCGGATTGATGTGATCCAGCTCTGAGGAAATGGAGAACAGGAAACCATGAAACTGCTATAATAGTGCTACACCTTTAGTCGCTAGCACATTCAAGCTAATTAACTACAATCAGTTCTCCATCAATTCAAGCATACCTAATTATGTTCTTTGTATGCACGAGAAAGCTTGGTTTTGTGAAAATCTCTTTACTCTGCTACATAGATTTATAAATAAAATAAATCTGCTTATGACATAATGAATTACCTTCAAGACATCCCAAAAAATAAAAACACTTAACTGCTTTCCACTGAGTTAAAAATATTTTACAACGTTAATAGAATATGGCTGTTGATTCACAATGTCATATTACATATGAATCATTCATACCAGGAGCCTGACTGGTCCTCTTCTCCTCCACCCAGCTGTAGTAGGCCGAGCAGTCCCCATTGCTGGGCAATGTCACCCGCGGGCTGGTGATGCTGATGCTGGTCTCTCCATTCTGATCATCCCAGATCCATCGGCCTGACAGGTAGGTGGTCCGGCGAGCCTCTGCCAGTTCACTGACTGTGCTGGAGGTCAACGCAGGGTCGCACTCTGCAGCCACATCGGCGGGGTCTCTGTGGCAATACAGGAGTCCACATAGGCGACTTCTAAACACTCCCCTTTCCTCCAGGAGGAGAGGCCTTGAGCCATGCAATCACCATGCAATCACCATGCAATCACCATGCA
>JABFDZ020000030.1:4553385-4584197 GCA_019775955.2 Pollimyrus isidori | reverse complement strand
GATGCCGATACATTAAAAAATGCCAAATATCGGCCCGATATATCGGCCGGCCGATACATCGGTCGACCTCTACTTCAAATCCAACAAGTTATCCAGCTAAGAATGAAAACCTACTTAGTGTAATAAAGCCTTGACAGCAGGTGCCATCCCTCCCCCAGGGAAGTCGTGGGCTCAAAGGAGATCAGCGTGGCAGTCACGCCCAATGGCTATGCGGACGCGGTTTACGAGGACCGCTTCGTCATGCCGGAGGAGCGCCGCATGCAGCTCTCGGCCGTTCTGGACCTGATGGAGGAGAAGCCGGGAGGCAGTGGCGTGTTCTACGTGCAGAAGCAGTGCTCCAACCTGACAGAGGAGCTGCCAGAGCTGACTGGGGATCTGGAGCCCCACATCCCCTGGATGAGTGAAGCCCTGGGTGAGTGAAGAGTGAAGCCCTGGGAACCAAGATGGTGCCAAACCTGTTGGTGATTGAGGGTTTACAGTAATGCCCCCTAATTTTCAATTTAAAACTTAATTATGGCAGTTGGCGAATAGAAGGATAGATACCATGTATTATGTCTTACTTTAGGCAAAAGGCCTGATGCTGTGAATTTTTGGCTCGGAGAAGCAGAAGCGATCACATCAAGTAAGTGTGTGAAGTAAGTATTACAGGGTGTTTCTCACTCACACACTGGAATTTCCCCCGGGATCAATAACGCTTCACTTACTGCCTTTGGGGGACCGTCAGGCACCTTGTTATTTCTGATTAGGCTTGATACCCCTTGTGATTCTCCTCTTGTCATTGTACATGTAAAGAAAAGTAGGCGATCCTTCCGCAGCCCTCATCACACTGCAAAAGGCTGAATGGTGAATTTCATGTGCTTGTCACTAGTGCACAAGGACCACTATGAGAACCTGTACTGCGTGATCTCTGGAGAGAAGAGGTTCATCCTATTGCCTCCCTCGGATCGGCCCTTCATCCCATACGGTACAGCAAAGGATCCGCAGCACATAGTGCTGGGAGAAATGAGTCTACATACTGTGGAATTTCTGCTATAATCCAATGAGAAGCAAGTCGGTCAGTGGGTTTACTGTACATGACCTCCTGCATGCCTGTAGGTCTGTAGCCTAATTCCTCCTAAGGTTTATCTGAAACAAGTAATATGTTAATATTCAACTCCTGTATAAATAGTCTGCCACCTTGTGGACATCATGTGTCACTGAACCACATTGCTTGGCATGATCTCTCTGAAGAGCTGTACCAACCTGCTAAATATCATCAGAAGGAAGATGGGAGCTTCGAGGTGGTGGATGTGACAGACGCAGATAAGGTGAGTATACAGAAGCCTCAGGTATTGGCTGTATCTGAAACCACTCGCATTTACCAACAATAGTGCAGTATAATGTGCTTCTACCATTCATAATGCTGTTCAGATTCTAAATGGCAACTCTGACTAGTGCACTATGTGCACAGATTCTACTGCACTATTGCACACTGCACTGCTCCATGTATACCATAATGCAATACGAATGTGATGTTAACTGACTGTGTGACATGTTAGGTAGCATGTGGTCAACTTTTGTAGATAAATGTAAGCACACTCAATTAGTAGTAGGCCATTAAGCACAGGGAGATTGTGGTTGAATTTGGCGTTAGATGTCAGATTTTGATATATTGAATCTCCACGTAGCATGTCAGTTTATTTTTAGATTTGTTTATATAGTAAAACCATGTAAGGCGAGGTTAGGACTGAAAAGTGTGCTTCATTAGGTGAGTAGGAATACACATATGTTGTCATTGTGAATTAGCGTTTTGGTTCAGCCATACTGGAGTTTGTTTTTCCACCCGATTTCTGGTCTGTGGTGCTCCTCTGTCCTGCACCACATGGTTCCCTCTTACTCACAAATCCTCGCAGACTAGCTGGAGTTCTCACATGATTTTGCTCCCCCCTCATTTCCCACCCCCCAAAGGTGCCCTGGATCCCACTGGACCCCCTGAACCCAGACCTGGGCCGCTTCCCAGAGTACCGCTTTGCCCAGCCGCTGCACTGCACCGTCAGGGCGGGGGAGATGCTGTACCTGCCCTCGCTGTGGTTCCACCATGTCCAGCAGTCTCATGGCTGCATCGCAGGTAGCGTGCCAGTACACACACACACCTAAGGAACATGCTGCGTAATGACTTGCATTAGGATACTGTTTCCATGAACTCATACTGGATACTATGGACATAAGTGAGGCATGCTACTTTATAAATGTAACTTTCAGCCAAATCTGAATATTTAAGTAAGGTTTTTCATTCCATATTTTGGGTTTAGGACATTTTCCCTTCAAGGTCATAAATTGGGTTTGTCTGTAAAATGAAGAGTCAGGTGTTTTCGCTGTAACCCTGTTCTGCCTGAGCAGTTTGACTGAATACCCTGTTGAGATGCCTCGTGGTCATAACTGCTTAAATGAATGGCCTGTTAAGACAGACACTCTTCTTATCCCTCAGTGAATTTCTGGTATGACATGGAGTTTGACATCAAGTACAACTACTTCCAGCTGCTTGAGGCCCTTTCCCAAGCTACGAGACCACTGAGGCAGTAGAGGGCGACATCCCCAACCAGAGACGGGGGCCCTATAACAGCAGCCCCAGGGGCCATGCTGGGAGGGGGACTTGAGCCACACACCTGGAGGATTCCTGTGGGGGATGTCGCAGCATACCAGCCTGCAGCCCTTCTGCCAGATTAGCTCTGTGAATGCGCATCACTCAGCCCCTGCACAACTTTCTGCTTTCCATCTGGAAGCATATTTAATATAATACTGTGAATAAGTGTAATAAATATGGTTTTATTCAATTTCATCATCTTAAAATGTAATCAAAGGGTACACAATAGAAACACTGAGGGTAAAAACATTCAGAGCAAAGTATCAGTTGAAGTCAGTGCAAAATAAAAAAAGCAGGTTTTTAGAGACTTTGTTAAATATAAATCTGCATCTCCTCCTGAAAAGCATCAAGTCATCCAGAAACATGTTGGAGTAAAAAGCATAGATCAAAGCAGAGGGGGTCAAAATCCAGGTGTTTGGCTAAATTACGGGACCCAAATTTAAAACCATGCAGTTTTCTGGGGACATCAACCCCCCCCCGCCCCCCCAACCCCCATGCATACATCCATGCGCCAAGTATAAAGGAAGATCCCACAGGTTAGTATATCACCATAGTGTAAAACAATCTGATGTCATTGTATGGCTCCCAGTCTATTTGGTCTGTCTTGTACTGTAATTTAAAATTCTGCCATCTTGTGGACAAGCAGGGTCAGGCCAGTGCTGAGCTAGGAATTTGCTATTTTAGAACCTAATAATAATCTTAATTTAAAGGGTGTGCATTAATTACTTTGGAAGAATGTAGGACATCTAATCCTGAGTAAGCAAACCTTTAAATCCTTAAGATTTAACAGTGCCAGCAGATCTCTGGGCACACCTTGTAAGGGGGCAGTTTAAACTTCTGTAATTAAAAGTTACACTTCTGCAGTTTATGATGTCAGGGAGACAGTCATATCCAATGTAGGTAAAATTTTTTTTTTTTTTTTATGTGGGGTTGGATATTCAGGTTGTCAGGTTGAGTTTAGCAACTCCAAAAATGCCCGAGTATAAAAAGAGCTTAGAGAGAATGCCGATGCCAGTCTTCAGCTGAATATGGTGACAAGTCGACAGGGCTGTGCAGCTGGAGAGGTTTGCTGGCCGGGAGTGGCTGGACAGCGTGAGCCATTGTGTGCACCTCGACAGACACCAGCCAAGACAGGCACAGGAGTGTCGGGAAGTGGCAGTGCCAGTCTGGTGGCACGGTGCCACCACTGCCATGGCAGCAGGGACGAGACCCACACATTGTCCAGCCAGGGAGACAAGTGGGCGATGCAAACCCAAACCCTGTCAGTACAAGGTCCCCGAGGTACGGTAATCTGCTAAACCTACGTCTGAGAATACAAGTGCTTTACATTGTCATAGCAAAAACGTAAGAAATATGAAGAAACCGAAACAGCGATATCCACACACTGACTGACAGATTCTGATTCGTGACCCAGACCAGAGAAGGTTTGAGGTCTTGGGATGAATGATGAACAAATGCTTCACACTGACGCAGCTCCAGCAGCATCGATATCCTGCCGTCACATGTGAACCCCACTAATGTGGTTTCCGTGTCAGTGCCACCAGCTGAAAGTCTGTGTCACCTCCGGAATTTACAGCACAATCAAGCCCCGTTTCACTTATATGCTGAATTCCACGGGTAACAAATGAGAATTACACTGATGTCATAATTTTCACTTCACCGTTTCTAAAAATTCTTAGATTCCATCAGGTAAACAAAAATGGACTTTGGAAAATTGACTGCTGGTAACTTTAAAATGAAGGCACCTTTGTTCTTCTTGAGATAGCCCTGTCTAAATTACGATCATCGGATTGAAATATAAAAAAGTATAAAATGACATGGGCTAGCAGAGAAATGCTTTTTCAGAGGTTTGGCGGTTTCTCTCTCAAATGACCTTTGACCTTTTCAGCCCACTGGTGACACTGACCATAACTCCGGTATAAACCAAATTAAAAACATACAGTATAAAAAAGAAACCCTCCACGATATTTTTGCAAAAAACATTGCACAATTCCTCACACTGTCTTTCCTTAATAAATACATAACTCCACTTCCTATAAGCATTCAAAATATGGTACATTTAACCTGTGAACTGTCCACCTGAAGAGAAGCCAATGTCCACCTTGCAGTGGGGCAAACCTCCCCATATTACACTTATTGCCACTGACTTTGAGGTCTCCCCTTAGTAAACCGGCCAGCTTCTGCTACTGGCCAATCACAGATAATTCACATTTCAATGGATTAAGAACGCAGGAGATCCTGATTGCAATCCCGCCTGATGTGTCTTCATAACGAGCCCCGTTCCACACTCCATCACACTAAACAGAATTCTGGCTCTTCCTCTTCAAAGCTAAATGGAGTTGTGTCAGTCCATTCCTCCTCAGGTGTCAAGTTGTAACAAGATGCATCAAGTCTACAGACATGCCATTCAGTCAGTAAATTGGATGTAACAAATTGATTTTGGATTTGTAAGTCTCATCTTCTAAAAACTGGGAGTAGTGAGGTTCAAAACATGACAGTATATATGGCATTCAAGTGGTAGAAGTTAATGAGATCTGTGTGCCACCATGAGTGAAGCTGTATGTGACAGGCAGTCAGTAGTGTTGCTCTTTAGCAGGACAGCCACTATAGGCAAAGCTGATATCCTCAGAAGTCCCAGCATCCATCTGCTGTCCCATACTTTGCCAGGGAACACAAGCAGTAAACTGTTCATACATACTCCTCGGTCAATGGCGACAGCCCTGCCGTGCCTGGGACCCCCCCAGTCTGGTGTGGGAACAGTGAGACACATGGTGTCTAGATTGTAATCACAGAAACAAAGTACTTCTGTTCATTTAAAAAAAATAAAAATAAAAATGAATGTTAGTCAAATGGTGCAGTGATGTCCATGTACCATGGCTTAAGATCCTGTCTGGAATGATGAGTGGAGTTGCGGTTTGACTGGTCCAGTGGCTGTCCAGGACTTAACTGGGAACAGTGGGCTGGAGAGAGGAGTCAGACCCTGCTGTCCAGCCTCCTCTCCACGGCCTTAAGCAGGAGCTCTGAGTACTGCTCCAGCAGAGCCAGGGTCCTCTCCTCACCTTGCCCACTCGGCCGGTTATCTAGCATGCATGTGGCGGCAACCCCAGGGCCTTTTGTGGGCGAGCATGGCGGCAGCGAATCCAGCTCTGTTCGCACTGACCCGAAAGCCTCAGTCAGGAGCTGAGCCATCTCCTGCTGTTCCTGGTCGGGCTCCATCCTGGCACTGCTCACCTGGAGCAGAGAGGGACAGACAAGCCAGTCAGGCAGGCAGAGAGAGACAGACAGGCAGCCCAAGAAAAACCAGAATGTGCTTCAGATAGGTTGTTAAGGGGCTGGATTTCTTCAAGTTCCCCTCTCACCCACAAGTTATCATGCTAAAAGGAGTAAGTGTTCGGTGGGGGACTCACCATCTTGAAGAGCTGAGCGGCTGCCCTCACACTCCTCTGCAGCTCGCCGGCCACCAGGCGACAGGTGTCCATGTTCAGGATGGGGTCTGGGCACAAGAAAGTAATTAAGTCACACCGGTGGTCCTCAGTGTCACGCCTCTCCCATGTACTCACACTTTACAAGCATAGAAACTACACTAGGATTTCATAAGCATTTACTGTATAAACACAATATTAAGGAAATACCTTTGAACACGTTCTAAAGCCAGTCAGTGTTAAAGCAGTAAGCATGTTATGAACAATGTGGGATCCTTTTAATTGAAACGTAGATGAAAAGTAGTGACAGTGAGATGCCAGAAGGGAGCGAAAGGCGACAGATGGTGCGTGTCAGAGGGATGGAAGCGAGGGAAGAGGTGTGCCTCACCCAGTAGGGGGCGGCGGTTAATGGACGGACGCAGTGAGGAACGCATGGCAGAAGAGGTGGACCAGTGAGCCACAGTGAAGCAGCACTTAGGCAGGCCCAGGCAATCAAGCAGAGGTGGCATGAAGGAACGGGGGTGCTGCTGAGGCAAACCTGGATCCGGGGTGCGGGATTCCAGTGGGCTCACGGGAACTGGTCCTGTGGATCGCTCCACCATGGGGGTCCCAAGTAGGGGAGATCCTGCCTCCTCATCTGTAGGCTTTACCTGCTCCGTGTGGTTTAGGTTGGGGCGTAGCTCCACATGGGCGTGCTTATCAGCTTCCAGCTTCTCTGTGACATCCTTGTTTCCAGTAAACAAAATTGCTGGGGTGCTGGGGGTATGACCATCCTTGGAGGCTTTGGAGGACTTGTTTGTTGGGGAGAACACTGCTACAGACGGCTTGTCGGGAAGGGATTTGGGGATCTCGAGGGTCAGGTGGGGTCGGGGGCCATAGCTAAGCCTGCTTTGAAGGCCTTTGGTGCAATGAGCTCCTGGGGAGCTGAGTGTGGGCATGACATGAGCTCGGGGAGCTATGGAGACCGAGGGAGAGATGGCAGCTGTTGGAGACATAGCAGCTGGCTTGTTCTTGTCCGGAGAGGAACCCTTAGCGAAGTTTGAGGAGCTCAGCTCAGTGCTGGAGGGTGGGCTCGAGGGGGCCTCACCGAGTTCCCCCAGATTGAGGCTGTCACCCAAGGACACAGAACGGGACATCTTTGCCATGGAGCTCGTGGTGGGGCTCATGTACGATCGGGCCTTGGGGACTCTGGGGGACGGGATGGCAGCGTCTCGTGGCTGGGGGGAGGTTGGCACAGAGGGTACTGAATGGCGAGGTGTGGTGCGGAGGTCTCTCTCATCATTCTGCAGCAGATGAGGGTCAGGAAACAGCTCCTTGGCATGTTGGGAGGACGGCTGCAGGTCGTCAGCTGGCCAAGGGAGAAAGCAAACGTGATCCTCACACCCAAGCAGATTCCTAGTTATTTATAAACTATATTACACTAAAGATAATTCAGGGTATACAGAACAGAACACAGCTGAGAGGACCGGGGGGGGGGGGTGAAATAGACTGTACTGCCATTATTAGCAACTTTACAACTAAATGCATCCGGAGTTCTGAACCGTGTTGACTGAGAACCAGCTCCTTCAAAAAGCTATGGAGATGTGAGACTCACCCTCGGTAGGCAGGTTCTGCGCAGAGTGGGACTTTTTCAGGCTGCCTGTGGACAGGTGGGAGGCTGCAGATTTGGCAGTGGGACCGGCCACCCGGCGGGTGTCAACGACCTGCGTCTTCCTCCTCTGAGGGGTGGAGCGGGAGACCAGTCCCATTTCCGGCCCCTTACCATCAGAGCCCTTCCGCTGGTTGTCTTCAGTGAGGCCCCGTGCCACTGAGACCAGCGGCCGCGCTGTCGAGCTGGAGCCCTTTCCTTCTCCACCAGTCTTCAAAGAAAATGTGAAGGCATTCCTGTAAGAAGAGCTCAGATGTTTAGAAAGCCGACCCACGCCAGGGTCTACAGCTACTGATATTTGCACTACGTTCAGGTATTGTAAAAACAGATTTGTCCATTTTCTTTACAAGACATTAAATCACTCAATTTACAAATGTTTCTAAAAGATGACAGCAGATGAATGGATAAACAAACCAAGTACCTGCTTGTTGGGTTCTTGGACAGATACCGGGCGGAGATACTGACGATCTCAGTGGTGCTCTGGGTTCTTACTGGGTTTGCTGGACGTTAAGAGGGCCAGAGAGAGAGACACACATTAAATGTACCAACAAGGATCACCGACTGGGCAATAAGAGTCATACAGAGCGCTAGGTTAGCTTGTCATGTAACCTGGGATAGTGTTTTACTTTGTGGTCATGCTTCTACCTCCACTGTCCTACATATGCAGACCACAAGAGCAGGACAATAGGGGCTCACAGAAGATGGTGCTTCAGATGAAACGGGCTATACATGCAGGAACTCATCATCCCAAATTTAGCAAAGCTAAAATTCCATGGGGAAAATGGCAGGAGTTTGTTTTTAATGGGTGGAACACTCATGCAATGGGCAGAAGAAGCAGGAGGGGAGGCAACAGGCGGAACCAAAACTCCTGGAATGTTCTCTGAGCAAGACGAGACAGGAGATAGCCAAGTTACGCCTAGATGGAACCTTCCCAGGCAGCATGTTAGAGGTGGTGACCTGGAGCTGGACTCCAAGCCTGGGCTCGTCCTACCTGCGCCCCCGATGTCAGCCAGTGCCTCAAAGTGCTGCTTTAGGAAGGCTTCCTGGTCTGGTGTGTGGGGCACCACCCCTGTGACCTCAGTCTTTACAAACTCCTCCTCCTCCTCTTCCAGCTCATCCCCTTCAGAAGAGTTCTCATCCACACTGAGTGGCTCTGTAGCTTCAGAATCTGAAACAACAGCACATGAGTATAGTCACAAGTGCTGCCAGTCACCCCCAGCCCATCCTCTATACACATTTCCCCGGCAAAAACAAGCACTGTTCCCTCTACCAACATATCTACTGCTCTTGTCAACTTGGTGAAAGCAGTTAGTAACTGTAGCAACAGAAACCTGTAAAGTATGCAGTAACATGACTGTACACTGCAACATGAAACCCATTTGTAGCAAAAAACATATATAAAAATATACACACAAGCATGATGATTCCTCATGAACATGCAAAGGGCAGAGACACTACAGAAGAACGACATCACTCGGGCTATTTAAGCAGTTTACTGCAGTGACTTAAGTGTGCTTTGCATAAGCAGTGACTAATTTTCCGTTCGCGTTTCCGATCGCAAAGACACAGAAGATTGAGTGCTTGGTTACACTCTGTACAGATTGCAATGCAGCTACAGGCTGGAGTTTCATAAAAGTAGGACAAAGGAGCCTGGTTTTTCTAGCCAGTGTGCCGAGATAATCACTGAACCCTTGAGAGTTACAAGTAGGCAGCACTTAAAATTAACCTTCAGTCATTAATTATCAGCTATTACACAAGGCCTTAGAGCTTTGAAAACATGAATGTAGAATTAGACTTGAATGTAGAGCTTGGGGCTCTGGGGACCTACACTGTATGGCCGATCACATGGATGGGCTTCCCCCATGAGTGATTTGGCATGAATGTGCAAGTGTGCCGTCTCTTACCTTCCCCGGGTTGGTCTGGGCTCGACAGCCGGCTGCTGGAATAGTCCACAGAGCAGGCACTGTCCGGGCTGTGTTTGTCATGGCAACCGTTTCCCCTGTTGCATCGTCCCAGAGGTCCACGAGGAACCTCCTTCACCAGGTATTCACTATAAACACCATTTTAATCATCAAAATATGGCTGCACAATACATCATTTCAGCATTGTCATTGAGATGGGCGCATACTCAATAATCGTGATGCAGGACATGCAACATCAAGTAAAGCAAATTAAACTTTTTTGCTGCTTAATACATAAGGAACACAGTCATTTTTCATGACTAATCTACAAGAGAAGTTTGATAATTTACTCAGGTTTAACGATTTTTGGATTAAAATCACATTGCAATGTCTGCTTTTCCTTTATGCAGCCCTACAAAAAAAAAAAAGCTACTACAATAAACTAGCTGAAACATCTGATAAGAGTGCAAGAAAAAGCCTTGGAATTGTTTCAATGCGATGTAGGGAGCATGGGCTTAGCACGAGCCTGGGTGTTACCTGTCCACAAGACTCGCCCTGTCCTCGGTTCCCTCGGGGTACAACACCGGCTCCTCAGTCTCTGGGCTTTGGGGGTTCAAACGGATGCTCTGGGGGCGAGAGTATTCCCAGGGACCTGCATCAGACTCCCCAACCTGTTTTTTTTTTTTTTTTTTTTTTTTTGCAGACAAAGTGACGTAATTGAGAAAGCCGGGTCAGACAGTCCCTGAAGCAACTGGAGTTAAGGGCTTTGCTCAGGAAGGCGAAATCAGTTGGCTAACAGGCACAGCATCCGAACCAAACACAAAAGAGCAAAATTGGCTAAGCCCAGAGGCCAGTTCCACAACGCAGAGTTTCCTGCTTAGCTGGATAACTTGTTGGATTTAAGGTAGTCTGGGGTAAATATAAGTGAATAAAGATAGTTAATTTAGCCCAGACTACCTTAAATCTGACAACTTATCCAGCTATGCAAGAAATCCTGTTTCCTGAAACAGGCCCCAGGCTAGGTCACTGATCCTTCAAAACCACAGCACGATTACCAACTAGTCAAGCTATTGGGCTGTCTGGCTAACTATATGCTTACCTCCTGCTAAAATTTTGTAAATGCTGTCACACACACACACACACACACACACACACACACACACACACACACGGACACTCGTGCATACTCAGATACTCATACCCATACAATCACATTCGCACACTCACACACTCATACACTCTAAACCATGCACATTCATTCGGGTTTACCCACACACTCACAACCCTGTGCACTTTCACCCTCACCCAGCCTGAGTCTCAGCTCAGGCACACTCACACACTGTGTAAATGTGAGAGTGTGTGTCTGACACTCTGACACACACACATTCACTCACACACACCCACA
Organism: Pollimyrus isidori; assembly: GCA_019775955.2. Classification (NCBI taxonomy): domain Eukaryota; kingdom Metazoa; phylum Chordata; class Actinopteri; order Osteoglossiformes; family Mormyridae; genus Pollimyrus; species Pollimyrus isidori. The sequence goes on along the minus strand of JABFDZ020000030.1, from coordinate 4,573,198 downwards.
TGCTCTCGCACACAAACGTACACCTTCTACACACACATTCACTCACACACACCCACATGCTCTCGGACACAAACGTACACCTTCTACACACACACTTGCAGGCACTCTCGCAGACTCATGCTCACATTCTCACACGCTCGGGCACCCATCAGACTCACAGACATTCTTGCACTCACTCGTGCACATTTCCGTGCATACACACCCTCTTACACTCACTTGAGCTCTCCTGCACACACTCACTCTCGCAGAGTCACACCCCAGTGCACTCTCATGCACCCACACACCCACTAAGACACTCTCCCACACACTAACATGAACGCACACACCCACTCACCGGGACCCCTATGATCTGTAGGCTAGTAGTGCTGCCCAGTTCATTGTCCCTGAAGGCGTTGGCTGGTCCAGACTTGCATGGAGAAGGTGCCATGGCAAAAGACTCCAGTTGCCGGAGGTCTAGCATGGACTTAACCACCAGCCCTGTGCCACCCATGCGCCTGGACCAGCGCCGGCGGGGCCGAGGGTTGGATGCCACTGGCTCTTGCTGTGACTGGACCTCTGCCCGCTGCGCTATTAAGCTCTCCTGTTGAGAAATGTACATGATGCGAGGACAGTAGGAGGCAGCACTGTGTACACAACACAACTGAATATTCAGTAGGCCAGTGGCTACAATGGTGGTTCAAATCGCCCTTCAGTAAAGGATTATCCCAGAACCGCTTAAAAATAAGCAGGTTTAGAAGGGATATCAGATACAAATTAGATAGGATACTAAATAGTAGTACTGTAGAATAAAAAAAAAAAAAAAAAAAACTGCTGACCTTCTGTTCCCAAGTTGTGTGTTCACTGTGCTTGTCCTCAGAATTGCCTGGCAATGACAAAATGATAGCAAAATTCTGTTTCGGTGAAAGCTGCAGAGGAGAACCCCAGACTGCCCCCACTGATGAATGGCTCAGCATGAGGAAGAGGTAGGTGTGTGTGTGTGTGTGTGTGTGTGTGTGTGTGTGTGTGAGAGAGAGACAGAGAGAGTTACCAGTGTCATCCCCGGCGCTGCTGCCAGAGGAAATGTGCAGGGAGATCCTGTCTTCCGCCTTGCCTGCCTCCTCCTTGCCTGCCTCCTCCTCCTCCTCAATGCAGTCCTCGTCCACCTCTTTGTCACTGTCCGAGGACATGGTGGCCAGGACAGGCACACTCCGAATCTCCCGTCTGGTGCAGTACAACGGTGGCTCACAATAATGACTAGATGCTGCATTTCGTGTGGACTCTGAGTCTGTTTAACTTAATAAACTTGTCAGCAATTAGTGCCAAGTACATGAACTGTATGAATTAAAATGGTGCTTCAGCAATAAAACTGAACAATAAATAAATAAATTTCAGAGTTCATGTGTGCTGTAGACGATTATTTTAAACTTATTTTACTTCGCAGGGTCAGAACGGCCATAGAGAAATTGGGGGGGGGGGGTAAACTGCACCTTGCTCAAGAGCCGAGTACTGAAATCACTCTGCCACCTCAGATTTGTATCAGCCACCTTGCCAACAGAGTCCTGAGCTACATGCAACCTGCCAGACGATGGGTGCATACCGCAGTGTGGCTGGCTTGTGTGTGGGGGTCTTCTGTACCAGTTTGCCCTTCTGTTTGAGATCGGAGAGCCGCTGCCGCATGTTGATGGTCAGCTCTGGGTTTAGACGCCACACAAAGATGCAACTGTGTGCAGAAATTAGAGGGAGATCATTGACCATCATGACCAGCTGAACGACTTCCTGCTATACATCAGATCCATAGCACAGAAAATCCATACCTGTCCCCTGAAACTGAAATTAGGTGCTTGCAATCATTGGTAAACTTCATTCCCGTGACAATCTCTGGAGACAGGAAGCACAATGTTCAGAGGATACGTTCTAACTGGGACCACACCACGTGTCATTAAATGGGTCAAGCAAGGACAATAATGATTTGAAGACCAATGAATCATTTGGGCTACGTTCATACTGCCGGGCAAATGTGGCCCAAGTCTGATTTTTTTGCTCTTACGAGACTCAGATCACAATTTTTTCAAGACACTGAACAGCACAAGGTCACATGGAATCCGATTAGGGCCACTTCAGTATGTTCATAAATCAGATACAGGTGTGATTTTTTGCAACGTGACCACAGTCTGAACAGCAAAATCGGAATTCATGTGACTTTTACACAAAACCTGCCACCCCCAGTGCCACCCCACTGGAAATGGTAAACATTAAAATATACCAATGAATAGATCGGGCAGAGATTTGTGAGGATAACTAAATTTCCGAGCGGCCCTGAAGGCATCCTGACGCAGCAGAAGCCTGTGTGTGCTGCTCACTGACATGTCATTGGCTAAGAGCTCTGGCAGCGGCACACGTTCCTACATGATCCCACGGTATTGATAACAGCAGGAGTTAAGCAGGTATTTATAACATTACACTGTATTACCTTCCTAATGAGAGGTTGTCTCACACTTGCAGTACATAAGAAATAGCAGTATGAAAGCGTTGCACACTGTCTGCTCCATGTCTTGTTTAAATTAGCCACGAGCCCTGTTCGTGCTGATATAGATCGTCTTTTAGACTGAGTCTTTGTACATATGTTTTAGTGCACATGCTGAATTCTAGCGTTTTATTATTTTAGCAAAGCTAGCCCTTGCTTGAAGTCCGTTTGGTAAGTGCATATGTGGAGAAGCAGTCATTAGTTTTCCACTGCATGTAAGCAGGCCATGTAATGCATGTCATATTAAAGCTTTCAATCAACTTCACTATACTGTAATGTGAGGGTTTCATTAATTGTGTTTGTTTAATGAATTGTGTTTATTTAACAAACATTTACAAACTCATTGTTTATTATGAATGTGTATGGGAAAAACATTTATGCAAAACTGGAAGGCTGTTATCATACCTGGGCAGTTAGAATAACAATAAAGGTGACATCTGCTTTTGTGCATGCGGGTCATTGCGTCCGTTTTGTGCGCATGCGAGCCAGTTCAGTGTAGGAAACCATCCACATTGAAATCTGATATTGCCCACATTAAAAACAGTAATTTGAACAGGAAAACAAAAAAATCTGATCTGAGCACAAAATCAGAATTGACCATTAAGGCCTGCAGTGTGAACGTAGCCTCACTGACACATTCTAAGTTAACCTCAAAGCAAAACCTAGTTTAATAAACCTCATTCATCAGTTGCTGTGTCAGAACAGAGACCAAAACTCAGACGTACAGTTCATTGTTCTTCTACCTGAACACCTGCAACCACAAACTATCAAAACTATTTGAAAGAAAAAAAAATTACCAGAATGTCCAAACATGGTGGCGACGCATTCTCCAGAGAAGAAGTCGAAGATGCAGATGTTCTTGTCTGAACAGCTGCTGGCCACGTACATTCCTGATGGGTCAATCTGGACCTACAAATCAAACCAGACCTTAGATCTGCTGCATGTACATCCACAGGACCACAGGAACAATGATTAAGATCATCATGCTATATAAATGGATATAAAATTAAGCGGCTTTGGATAAAAAGAATTCGCTGAACAACTAAAAATCCAAAAACATAACCAAGGTGTTTGTAATTGAGCAGCAGATCATTTGGAGGTCTTACAAACTGTGGGGAGATGAATATCGAAACACATGCGATGTCCACAAAGCACTAAAGCTTGGAGGTGTACCCTGTGCTTTTGGATCTGGTGATTGAGCTCCAGCATATTCCAGTCCACAGTTTAATCAATTGCATTAAGTGGTCCACAGACAGTTGTATGAATCTCTGTACATCACATTTTACCTTAATGAGTGTTCCGTCCTCACCCTGGGAGCCTTTGTACAGCTTCTTCTGCTTGCCATTGCTGATGTTGAAGATCCTGGCGGATAGAGGGGAGGCAGGAGGCACGGTCAGAATGCAGGCAATAGCCGTCACGGAACATCATCCGAGTGAGGCACTGAAGGCACCTTCACCTCAAACCCCAACTCAGGTCAGATTCTGCACTGTGACCACCCCCAAAGTGTCTGTGGACAGCTTCAGCTCTGGGGAAACCATACTGCTGCCAACTGTTTTAATGCAGAACCAAAAGTAGTTCCCCAGAATATGGATTCTTTAAGGGACACATCACTAGCCACATTTCCAGGCAGAGTAAGACTGACTGCCATGTGGAGTGCCAACCAACTGCAGAACATCTTTGGCTCACAGCGGCCTGGATCCAGAAAAAGTTTAAAGCTAAAAATTTGGAATATTGATTCTTTATTTCATTGGCTGAAATCAGCACTTAATTTCCGTAGCTAAACCAAGAACATGGTATAAAATACTAGCATTAGAATAGAGAAAGGGAGAGCAGAAGCAGGGCAGGCTGGGCAGGGGGGTTCAGGCAGGCAGCCTTCCGCATTGAAACGCACCTTAATCCCTGCCTGCATGCAGTACTTGAGCACTAATCCATTTCTTCTATTCCGCTCCCCCCCAGTTGGCACCAGCCAAAAAGGCAGCCAAGTCATTTACAAATCAGGGGCACACTGAGCCCAATGCACAGAGACACTGCACATGTACGCAATCACACTGCCGGCTAGCTGGCACACTGCCACCATACCCAAAACAGTGTGCTGAAGTATTAGGACTGCCACAGGTAAACAGCTAATGCTAACGCACTGACACAGGGAGATGGAGCCGCAGGGAGATGCAGGTACAAACCTGATGCTGCGGTCCTGGCAGCCAATGGCCGCGTACTTCCGGGTGGAGTCCACGTCCATGTCATACAGGGTGGTCTTGCGCACAATGTGGTGGGTGCGAGTGAACTCTGTCCCTCCCTTTGTCTATAGGGAGATACAATGTTCCAGTGTTAAGATCCTGGTATAGCATCTGCTGCTGCCCTGGGGGTCTTCATTCACTTCAGGGGAGAGGGTTCAATATTATTACTACTATTATGAATACAACAAATGCTTTTCTGTTACAAGAAGAGTGATAACATCCAGCAAGTGGTGAAGACACTTTTTACATGACACTAGCCATAATCCAGTCCTGTGTGGTAGATTCAATATTCCTTTGGCATATAAGAGGAGTTCCATTTAAAAAAAAAAAATCATGCAGGTGGATATTTTTTGCTGGGACTTGCTATGTTTAACTAAAATAAATAACTAAATAAAACCCAGCTCTGAGGCTTAAGTCGCTACAGCAGAATTTTGAATGAGGGAAAAATAAAAATAAAACAATTGCTTGGGCACTGAATAGCCCCAGTGCTGCTCTGTGCTGCCTGGAATCTGAACTGTAATCTCCGTGGAAAAGGAGAATCACTCTAGTCAGCTGTGAGAATTGGGGGAATTTAGCCAACCAGTAAATCACGCAACTTGCGACCATAAACATTCCATATACAATTACAGCACTTAAAACCTTCATAATGACAGAGATAGAGAACACTAATTACCCTCCATAATTACCCTGGGCTAAAGTTAACCGGAACAATTTCAAAAACCAGCCTTGTCAATTCACAAACCACCAGTGGTATCACACAGTAATGATGAGGAAAAGCCATAAAGCCCATGCGGAGCTCGCAGGCCCCACAGCTCACTGACTCATGGGCAAAGATGGGCAGCTTTTCCAACTGAAAATCACTGTAAAGTGCGGATGAACCGATTGTAAAAGCGCAGCTAGACAACAGAAGGGATGGAGCAGGACGGGTACTGAGCTTCACACCGAACAATTAGGAATAAAAGTCACTGTCCGTCTCAAAGTGAATTACACCACAAATCAATGCCCAGCACTCTTATTGCAGAGGGAAATTTTCAAGCAGCCGACGTGACCCTGGCAAGGAACCTCAAAGAGAACTTCCCTCTCTGGCACTCCTATAATCCCCCAAAGGCCAAACAAGACCAAAAATATCTTTGTATCGCTACAGAGTCTCACTTGTAAACTGAAATTTAACTACTTTATAAGAGAAGATTTAGCACATAAACACAGTTTGCCTAAGACGACGACGTGTATGCTTATCGTGTTTTGAGGCGATATGGACACACTGACATATTTTAAAAAGTACATTAGTAGTCTAGGCAGCCAGAAAAACAAACTACACCATATATGACCTCAGAGACGGCATAACTGTTATCCTGGGGTGGGCAACCAAGGCAAGAAACACTGGTGGACGTTGACAGCCCCTTTAAATAGATTAGATCCCCCCCCAGACACATAGAAAAGTTCTAAAATTAAAGTCACGCTGGTTATGTGCATGACCAAGTTTTAAGGAAGGATCAGAAGCTTTAAGAGCTGTGGAAATCCCGTACTGGGTACAAGTAATAATCCCACAAATTATGGAACCTAACAGCCATTTAACAATATGAAAATCCAACACCTTGTGGAAGGGCGCTGTGGATGAGGGCTTATATAACAGGATTTATGAGCTGTTATGGTTCTGCGGTTTTTAAAATTAGGGCAGATTATAAACTGGGCTGTGTGCTGAAAAAGGTGAACATTGTCCAGATTGCAAGGCGTGACTGTGGGACGCAGCCAAAGACCAACGGTGATCTAGTGTGGAGTCTGAATGAAGAGGGAAGGGCAGCAGACTGCAGAACATCTCCACCCCGCTCGAGGTTGCGGTTCAGGGGTCACGGTTCAGGGGTCAGCTCAGCGAGACTGACCTTCTGTGCTGTCCGGAAGTAGATGCTCTTGTCTGCGCCACAGCTGATCATCCTCACCTTGCCATCGTTAGCTGGGGGAGAGAAGCAGAGGGGGTTACCATGGTAACAGCAGCAAATCCCCCACACCAGAGAGAGGGAGGGAAGTTTCAGACCAGCTCTGCAGCCGTTGTTGGCATGACGACAGTCGTTTCACCCCCACGATTAACACAGCGCACCAAAGACCACATTAGTCTGACACTAGATTCCAACATTCCGACTCAAAAAATAAAACTTAAACTGCTACTGAGGGAGAAATCACAAGCTAGCTATCAAATGAGAATCCACACAGCGAGAGACAGCAACTCATTTATGGCCTGCACTGCCGGGCCATTTACCACAGGATCATGACGTATTTTACATTGCAGGTGGCAAAGGTTTTAAGCCAAACGTCGATGAACAATGATACGTTCTCATTTATGGGGGGGTGTGCCCACTGACTACTGGGGGTTAAGAGGGGAGAGTTTGGGATTATTATTATTATTATTATTATTTTTTTTTTTTTATCTGAAATTCCACATGAAAGTTAAAATTTGCATTAAAAGCTGCAGCTGCTAATTTTAATTATTGAATATATGATGAAATGTACATGCAAGTGAGCACCGGTGCATAGATGCATGAGAAGGGCGGAATGTAGCAGGCAACTGACCGGCAAAGCGCACAGCTGTGATGGAGGACGAATGCTCGTCCAGAGTCTGCAGCAGTTCGTAGTTGCTCTCCACGTCCAGCACGTGGATCAGTCGGTCCCGGCTGGCGCTGGCCAGCAGCTTCAGGCCTGACAAACAAACACAGCTGTGAGCTCACCAGCTACTCACCTCCTGTTTGCACCACGCAGCCCTAAAAAAAATGGCCCCTTGCCTGACTGCAATCTTTCCACATGGCATGTCAAAGTGCTATGATACCTTTTCCTCCAAACCTGGAACGGTTAAAATGCACATCTTCGTTTAGGACCCCCACCCAAACTCAAGTGCGTGTCCTGCCAGCCAGGCCTTGGGCCTTAAGGCTTCCATGGGAAGACCGATGCGCATTTTCAGGGGGTTGCAGTCTGCGCAGTTCCACCCACAGTCCTGCAGGTGTGGCGGTGGACGTCTCTGAAGAGCATTTACATGGAGAGGAGCCCAGCAGCCAGAACCATGCGAGATCGCCAGCCTTCTGGGTCTTTACAGTTCAGACTATAGGCAGAATGAATCAAATTCTCCCCCTGAAATGCATTTTGCACCAGGCCTGGACAGGCTTTCCGGCAATTTTCTGTTGGGTCAAGGGCCTTTGCACCAGCAAAATTTCATTGCAGGGACCCCTCCCCCCTCCCTTGGATTACTGCGGGGTGACCCCAAAATTCACAGCCAGTTTTTAATCCAAGGCCAGCCTAGCCATATACTACACACCTGTAGCTCACAGACGTACATCAATCTTACAGGAGAGATTCAGGTCAGGTATCTTGAAAAAGAACACAAGCAGGAACCTAGATGGGACCAGGTAACCAGTCAAAATGCTAAACAGCATCACGCTTAACGAACAGCAGCGTTACAGCAGACTCCCAACTCCTGAAGCCTGAACATCCTGCTCATCTTCCTCACAAAAAGAGATATAAAAATATATAAATATATAAATAAAAAACCTCAGGTTGCTGGAGCCCTGGCACCACCCCTTTAAAAATATACCACCCCCCACAGAACCCAGATCCGTTTAGAGCCTCAAGCACATGCCTGTCACATGGCGCTGAGGCTGAAAACTTGCCACTGGACGGAATCCACACACATCAAGCGGGGAGTAATTACCAGCTCTGCTGACACTCCACTGCCAATGTTGACTCAGGAACACGCCTCCATATCAGAGCAGCGTGATAGCCCCACAGAAAACCACACTTCTCTGTAACCGGGACCGCGACCGAACACGTCTGGGTGCAGACTCATCGCTCCGAGCCGCATTTCCTGCACCGCATGGCAGCTGCAAGTCGGCATACGAGTGAACAATGCTGTAGCAAAGGTGAGACTGGGACGACAGGGGCATGGCACAGTGTAAATTACGGCAAGCGACCCAGTGTGCTGAACACAGGGCCCTCTGGCATTGCCTGACTTTAACCCAGACTGAGCAAAAAGCTGGACTGCAGCTCATCCTGTTGCGTGAAAAATTCTAATTCGGCTATAGTCAGTATTTACCTGGGTTATACTGTGTGGATTACAAGACATTCAGTGTGGCAGTGAAGTGCAGTGAAATTGGTTCAGGGTGGTGCTCATATCGTGCTCATAATATCATAATAAATAAGAATTCTTGAAGGTCAACCAGCTCTAAAATGACCCAATGGCTAATGAGGGTTGGGGGGGGCAGGGCAGCATGGAAACTAGGCTGGAGGGGTTGGTCTTCCTCAGGCTCCCCTTCATCTGAATGGTACCAGCCAGAGAACAGAACTAACCACAGGGAAGGGAAGCAAAATGAACAGAACCAAAATATGAATAAGCAGGGCGAGCCTGCTCTGACACACGATGCCTATGGGAAGGGAGGTGGGCATCCAAGGTGGGGGCATAAGCCCAGTTCTGGAGACCTTCCAGCGCATTCCTCCCTACCGACGGCTGCAGTCCGCCACAGCCACGGGGCCCGATAATCCCGCTAGATTAGAAGCTAAAAAATGCAGGATGACCTGAACACATTTACACAATTAAACCACAATGACAGGCTGAAAGATCCACTGGCACTACGGCGGCAGAATCGGAATCCATTCTGCCGCAGGTTCAGTAGCACAAGACCCACCTGCGTTAAATCAAGTCTCAGACTAGATTAGGAGCAGTATGGAACAGCTCATACTGGGAGCCTTAAAGCACTCTGGAAACAAAACGACTTATTGCACAATGATGTAACAATAGGTGTGAGCCTATACGCTGTTCTGAAGAGGTTTGCTGGCAAATTGCCACTGGGCTATTGTGTCAGAAAGGCTGGTTATGTTCAACCACTAGTTCAAACAAATACATTCAATGATTAATATGAGAATTCATAATTCAGGCCAAACCACTTTTTCCCTTCATATTCACCTTCCCTTCATTTGTCTGACAGTCGGAAGGGACTGTATTTACAGTGATTAAAAAAAAAAAAATTCTGATGAGAATTAACATTTTCAGTTTATATATATACACACACACACACACACACTCACACAAAAGATAAGGATAGTGCAGTGCTTCTCAGTCCAGTCCATTCCTTGCAGCTCTTCCCAGTCCAGTCCTCGCAGACACACGGATAGTCTATGTTTTTACCCCCTCCAATCTGTGGGTCTGCGAGGACCGGACTGGGAAGCACTGCACTATCCTTATCCTTTTAGTAGACATGTGCCCCCCCCAGTCTGAATGTGTCCTTGAAGGCTGGCCACCCACCAGTCTCCGGCTTGGAGTACTCCAGGCAGAGGATCTCGGAGTCATGGGCCTCCACCTTCAGAATCTCCTCCATGCTCTGGAGCTCATGAATCCTACAATAGCAGGTGATTCAGCAGACTGGTCCCAGAGCATGATTCAGCTCCCTGCTGATATCAAACCTGAGACCTTCCCACTTTACATCTTTACCATACAATGATCTTACATACAGTGTTATTATGAAAAGCTTTCGTTAAGACTGGTGTCTTGGCCCTAAACTGTGCAAATTGGTCCAAAATGGTGCAAATTAACTGAGATAAGAGCCCGTGTGGGGCCACTGTACCTTAGGGTGCCTATGCGGTCACCTGAAGCCAGGTGCTGACCATCTGGGCTGATGCTCATGGTCCTAATGCCAGTCCGGTTTTCAGAGGTCTGGGTGTCCGGTTTCTCTGTGTTGCTGGTGGCTATACACTCCATGTCCAGCAGGGAGGCAGTGTTGTTTTCCATGTAGATGACCTTCATGAGGTCCTATATGTGGGTAGCATGACACAGAAATTTATAAATTCTCCAAAGAGTTTAAAACTAGCGTTTCCCAGTCAAAGCTGGGGGGGAGCAAAAATGTGGACTATCTAGGCGGGGAGCAAAAACAATGTCTGGAGGTCCCCAAGGACCAGGTTGGTAAACACTGGTTTAAGCAATTACAGAGACTGGTTTTGTACGCTTGTCTTCCTGCACCAAATATTTTTGCAAAAATCTGATCTGCATAGGACTAGTGCGAAAAGGAAGAAGGTTGCAAGGTAATAATGAGCAAATATGGAATTTTACTGCCGGTAGTACTGAAAGGATGAGCCATCTTCCACTGGCAGGTTTTACCCACATAACCAGGTTTCTCTTAGGTTAACAGACAGCGGCTGACAGCTCACAGTAACTACACACTGCTGGATTGAAACTCTCACATCTCCCAGCACTAACCATCTGTGTTCCACTGGGGCTTGCCTGACCAGGCTTGAAAATAAAACCTATGATTAGCAGTCCATAACTGTCCTGAAAGCCATGATCATGTGGGACAGAACGCCTAAAAAAGCTGCAGGAAAGCAAAGGACACCAAGGAGAAGCAAGGGACAAAAAAATAAAATAAAATAGTTTGTGATGCGAAATGATGCAAGCATCCATTACAACTAAAAGTGGGATGAAGTGAATGGCAGGATTGCTGTGCATGCAGAAACCAGCTTCCAGGCTGCAACTAATGATGGGACCAGAGGCTGAGGAGCCGAAGAGGAATGAGATACAAGCTGAATGGCCATCAATCACTTCGGGTTGGATGAATACAGCACATCCTCCACGTTTTAATAAGCTGCCGACTCAGACCTGTTGCTCCCCCTCAAGGTCTATCAGGACAGCTGTGGTTGACTAGGACACATGGAGACACCATAACTGAGGGACTGCAGCTGTGAAGTGCTAAGACTATAACCATGACTAATCTGCAGATGAGGTCCCCCTGAGCGGGAAAGGCGCACCCTGGACTCACGTTGCTGAGGACGTTGCGGCTGAGAGCAGTGCTGTGGCCGTCTGTGTTCCATAAGCGGATGGTGTTGTCCGAGGAACAGCTGAGGAAGGACCCCGGGGGCAGGAATGCCTGCTCGCCCTGAGAAACCTCTGGGTAGACCTAAGGCAGGAAACAGGGACATTCAGCCCAATCAGTAATCCTCTCAGATACACACTGGAAGCCCACAAGCCAGACACTAAGGGTCACTTATAGGACCACACAGGCCAGCATGAGCAGGACCCCCAGGGAATGTCCACACACGACGCCACAGGCTTTCCAGAATAGTCCAGGACCGAGAGCAGGAGTTGGGGAGGATTTCTGTAGACGGCAGCCTTTGTGACGGACCAGGGCTCACCTCTGCGCTCCACACGCAGGCCGAGTGGTAGAGCGCGGAGTAGACCTTCCCCACTTTGCGCAGGTCCTTCACGTCCCACACGTACAGGCTGTGGTCGTTGTACACGCATGACAACCAGCGGCTCGTGGGGTCGTAGGTCACGGCCACCGTGTCAGGATAACGGACGTCCGGTTTGAAGGAGAAGAGGTGGCTGGGGAAGGATGGAGGAGACAATGGAAGGTCTGAAGGGTGTTGGGAGGGCAGGGCTTCCATTAAAGCGCTAAACGGTAGCGGTCTCGTCATCTGAGAGAGACTGTAAGGGATCAGGAGTGAACAGGACAAAAGGAGCCAACCTGCAAACTTCGGCGAAGCCTGATGATGCAAATACAACCTTGGCTCACCGGCATTAAAGTGCGAAACCCCCATTACAGGATGCATGGACAAGCACGCACAGGAGCAGAGGTTCAGCAAGCCGGGCTTAGCGTTCGGCTCCCAAGGAGACACAATGTGTGTGTTTACATGCTTTAGCCTCCAGGTCTAATAATACAGAACTACACATAATATTTGAATGGAATGAATCAAACCTGTCAAAACAAAAGACTGAATGTTTCAGACGCAAGACAAAAGACATATGGTTCAAAAAGACAGAGCAGCTGTGTTTGTGCTGCACATAATGCATAAAAACAAGGACGTCAATGGCTTCTCTGTAAATAACATTCAATGATGTTTTTCAGCAGCACAAAAGAGCTGTTCAGGTACCAGTCCTCAACCGCTTTAAAAGATCCGAGTCACGGAAGGGCAAGGAAGTGACATAACGTGCTTGATCTGAGGAAGACCCCGCGTTCCGTTCAGGCGGAGCCCACACACACCCTCATCGAGAGCATTTTTGAGAGCGTTTGGAAATTCTTAAAAGGCATTAACATTTGGATTGTATCGGGTCAAATTCTTAGCTTCCCACAGCGCGCTGGCCGGAATTCTAAGCAACGGGAGACGAGTTTTTGCACAAGTCTGATCATCTGCAGGCCCGCATTCTGGCATGTTTCATCTATGCTTTTGGCAACATCAGCTGAACGGCAGATCTTGCACAGAAACAAAAAAAAAATAAAAATCACATCCGGTGCTTGGGGTGTGTCAACCGGGCCGGTGCCTGGGGCGTAAATGGTACAGGCACTTCTCTACTGCTCTTCAGCGTACTGGAACCCTTTGCAATCTCACATACAGAACATGACAAGGGCAGTAATGACACCATCACTGGCTAAATCATAGGCTTCCTATTTGTCAATGGAGGAAAAAAGATTTGAATAAAGCGCGACCTGAACAGTAAATCCATAGTTACACATCAGAAAACAGAAGCAGCGATCATGCAGAGACAGTGTGGCTGATTAAAGGGACCCATTCCCCAGACTCCAGGCAGAGGCCGCCCACGGACAAGGCGCCCCCTCCTCCGGTCCCTCACCCGACCTCCATTCCCGTGGTGACGGCTGTGCCCAGGGACCCTCACCTGGCTTCCGTTACCGTGGTGATGTCGACACCCAGGCTGTGGGGCCGCGGCAGACTGCAGATGAAGTGCAGGTTGGCGGGGCTGAAGGAGCGCACCGTGCCATCGGCGCAGCCGCAGAAGATCAGCTCCTCAGTCACAGACAGGGAGGTGGCCAGGCTGGTCTGGGGGGGCATTAATAACCAGCACTTTCAGCAATGAGGAGGGGGGGGGGGGGTTACTATGGGACAAAAACAATGCTTACATGGCTATAGAGTAATGGCCATGTCACAAAATGCAAAACAGCTACAGTGTACGAGCACGGCTTTTACCATTTACACCCAATGAAAGGAAAGGAAAATACTTGAACCCCCCCCCCCCCCCCCAATGCAAAGCTGGACCGGTTAGTATTTATGGCCAGACAGCAAAGAGTTAAAAACAATCATGAGGAATTTGAAGAAAATCAGATGTTCTCAAAATTAAAATTAATTCTGAGCACAGGTCTGTAATGGGGACCAATGTCCTTGATGGGACAGAAAGTCATCAGGTTGTTCATTCTGGAAGAGTTAAAACCTCGTACAGTTAAAATGAAGCCATCTGCGGTCGCCAATGCTGGGGTGAATTGGCCCAATTCAAAACCAAACAGCAACAGGCCAGCAATCAGGACAACTGCCACTTAGAGATTACAACCCCTGAAAATGTGAGAAGCGGCAAGTCTGGTTGCTCAGCTCAGGAACCCAGGGGAGCCGGCTGGTCCCACGCAGATTGAAGATAATCAAATCCCGAGCTGTAATGTGACGGCCATGCAGAGCTTGAAACAGAGCGGACGTTGTGTGGTGCCTTTCCCAGCATGCCGCTGGCACAGAGCCGCAATTATGAGGGCTCCCACTGCTGTCGGGCGGGCGGTAGGACCCTGGGGGAGGCTGCTCCGCACCGCTCCCTCAGCTTCAGAGCCACTAGATCAGTTCCATAAATTCCATTATCTCTGCACAGTTTGCTCCCCTTCTCTCCCGGCCACCTTAAAGCTTTAAAAAGGTGCAAGGACGTCTGGGAAATGTGACTGAGCAAACCAAGCACAGCAACTCCGGCTCAAATTGCCCAACTTATTTCACAGTACAGGTAATTACAGTTAAATTCATTACCAAATTTTTTTGTTTATCCCTTTTTTTGTAAAAAAGCCTCTGCTTTTTTTATCATAAAAACCCTGTCAAACAAAAAAAAAAAAAAAAAAAAAAAAAAAAAAAAAAAAAAGCCAGCCCAGGTGGTACGAGATCCCCGCCTGATAACATGGAAATGCAGAGACGGTACCGGGGGCAAAGACTCACGAGACACGAACATGACCCCCCCAGTGAATATGAAGAGGGTGGAGATGCAGCATTCTGTACTGAGCCACAAGGGCCAGCAGTGGGAGCGGTAACGGACGTGAGAGATAAAGGGACTTACTGTGATACTGTCGTTTTTCTGTACAAAGTGAAGGAGGAGGAGAAGCAAAACAGACTGTGATTAGACTGCAGCAAGGCTGAGCTGCACTGCATCACGGCAGCACTCACTCGCTGGCCGAACAACCAATGAGGCTCAAGATTGCAGAGGTCAAGGGTCAAATGAAAGGAAATCTACCTATAAAATGGTCATTTACAACTAATATGTGTTTACCTGAAACAGCATTGGAAAAAAAAAAATTGCAGTGCATTTGCATGCATTGTTGTGATCACAAGTGTTCTAGTAAAATTAAGCTTGGCCCCCCACCCTAAGTCACCTGTAGATGGGTCCCCACCCACAGACAGGACCACCCCTCACCGCCCACTCACCCACAGACAGGACCACCCCTCACCGCCCACTCACCCGCAGACAGGACCACCCCTCACCGCCCACTCACCCGCAGCTCCACCCACTTGTCCAGTAGCCTCTTGCCATTGAACTCGCAGAGCAGCCCTGAGGTGGTGATGCAGAAGGTGCTGTCGGCCTTGCGGCCTTTCCCACACGCCACGTCACTGAAGAAGTTGTTGCGCAGCTCGCCAAGGAGGCCGGAGCGACCCAGCAGAGGCACGGTGGCGTTTACCTGCAGCACACAGGGATCACGCGTCGTCACGGAAACCTGTAAGCTGAGGAGCAACTCGGCAAAGAGAAGCCGAAGATGTTAATCCACTTATGCTGAGTACATCTCACATTTCATCTCTTGTGCTGCAAACTCCTATTTTAATCTTATCTTAAACACCATTAGACCAGAGGTATTCAAACTGAGGCACACCTCCCTGGTGTGGTAAGAAGGAAAAAAATATTGAGGTGGGGTAGACCCATTTAGAAATTTGCAACCATTAGAAACATTAAAAACAAAGACTTGTAGTGGCCCCAAAATTCTCTTGAGCACAGCTCATCAAAACCGGGGAGAACAGGCATATCCTTCTTCCCATTGGGCTGGGGGTGAAGTGTGTGGGGGATTGGATCATGATAAAACATAAATCAGCCTTATGGAGGCAGTGTTAAGTTTAAATAACATGGGGGGAAAAAACTTTCATAATAAGAGTCCTTTAGAATAACTGTCCTACACTATACTGTGAATATGGGGACACATGTGGCCCTTAGGTGCCTTAAGGATGAAGCTTCATACAAAAATAATGAGCTCAGCATTTGCAGTACATTTGCATGATCCAAAGCGGAAAGTGTACCATACAAATCGAGCGTGTAATTAATAATGGAAAAACAGGCAAGCACCCAGGCTGCAAGGGTGAATAAACACAGAACAACATCCCAACGGGAGGTGAAAGGAGACGAGAGCAGGGCCTGGGAACAAGGAGAATGCATGTGAGGAAAGGCGATTCATAACAAACGGGCACGAAGTGTCACTGTGCATAAGGGGGTGTTTTAATGTGGAAATGGGGGGCGGGGCTTCAGCTGCCTGCGTGACATGCGCTTCACAGCGAGCGTCTTACTGACACCTGTCTGAGGGTCTGCAGCACAACAGCATGGCAGTCTGCACAGCACATACTGGATATACTGCACTTTGGTGGGACTACCTTTGAGGACTTTGTGTGGTCCAGGTACCAGAACTTCACGTGCCTGTTCCCAGCAGTGACAAAGTAAGAGCTGTCTTCAGAAAAGGACACTGCTGTCACCCTGCTGGACACCTTGTTTGCAGCAACCACTGCATTTTTCTGTGGGGATGCAAAAAAAATAAAGTACATAAACACAGGCATCAGGAAAGGATGCCACATTCTCAAGTGGTAAACTAGGCATTACCTCCACCCCTCATCCTCTCCCAGCTCGCTACTTTATAGATTTTTATATGGGGAATAATGACCTAAAATCCTATCAAGTATAAAACCAACACACAATGAAAGGAACACGCTTTTATATGTTCATTTGTCAGATCCACAAAAGGTCTCCTTTAACATCTAGTTTGCTTTCTGCTAAAAAAAAAAAAAAAAAAAAAGAACTTTAAAGCGGAATGTTCCATTCTGAGATCAGTGAGGGAATCTGAGAGAGAAAAGCCTTGGATTACATTAACATCGGTGTTTCCAAAGCCAGTGCTTGGAGACCCCCAGACAGTCCGGGCTACAGGCGCGTTGGGAGCTGGGAAGGAGGGAAAACGTGTCTGGGGGGGGGGGTCCCCTGAGGACTGGTTTGAGAAATGCTGAACTAGTTCATGGTACGGCCCACAAGCCAGAATGAGGTCAGACATGGACGAGAAGCCAGCCATAGGGCAGTACCTTCCAGGCCCAGACGTTGATGATCATGTCGTGCTGGTAACCCACGCTGACGATATACTTGCTGTTGGGGGAGAAGGCCACGCAGGACACCCCGTACTTGTGCTCCTGGAGCTCGCCGACCTGGCTGCGCTCCTGCACGTCCCAGACCCGCACGGCGGGCATATGCCCACTCTGACAGGCAAAGGAATTCGCATTCAGTGACGGCAGCGGCAAACTGACGCAACAACCCTCAGATGCTCAGATTGGCACTTGTGTTACACGGAAGCAGCCAAACCGCTTTCCGCAAAAAAAGAAACACATTCACATGGATCAATACCTGCCCAAATACACCATATTCTTACAGCTGAAAAGAAAGACTAAGGCCCACTCCACATTAACAACTCCAGACCGGCATTCCATGACGGTGATATCTGCACAAAGCTAGTCATATTAAATGACTCGGGCCCCCAAAAGGGAGCAGTGGGTTCATTAGGGGTTTGTGGTAAGCCAACATGACACACTACATCGTAAGTGGAAATCGCCAGTTAAGCAGAGTCGTGTTTGGACTGTGGGAGGAAACTGGAACACCCACAGGAAACGCAGAGAATAAGGGAAGGACTTGGAAATCCGGGGCTGAGAGGCGACAGCTTTCCAGCCAGAACCTCTAAAGTCAAGCCAAGCGACCTTGCATTATACAGGAACGGCAAAGCTTGGAGGATCCTTCGCTTAACACGCCCTCTGCCTCCGGTTGGCTTCCCCTGTTTGCAGAACCGCTCACGGGCTTCAAGGGCTCACGGTCGCCGGTTATCTAAACAAATGCTGAGCAGGGAGCGGCGACGGCAAAGGGGAGAGCCTGTTCTCCCGGGAGCTCCCGCATTGCTGGAGCAGACAAATGTTTACACAGATAAAAAGTAGTGCTTCCTAAAGGGTTCAGATGTGCTGCACAAGTCATCCGCATCCAGGCCTGGGCAATGCTGGGTCACAGGCAAACCGGTCATTCAAGGGTGCAGCATTACTAGATCAAAGACAGCTTCCAACCTGAGGCCTTATTCAGAATACTGAGGTATGGTTCTGTGGTCTCTACCTATTCAGGTAACAAAATGAAGGGCCTGAACTTCTTGCAGAGGGCTCAGCTTGCGTGCATCAGGAGGGCTGCCCGACAACTACATCCCTGATCGATTTGACAGAACAGGTGGGAACAGGTTAGGCATTGAGCTGCAGTTCAATGAGAGATCACGAGTTGCTTAATCCTGAGGGACAATATAGCATTTACCCGGAGGCTTCTCGTAATACCAGATCCTTAAACATATCAGCTTACAGTTCATCTGATCCTGTAAATGCCATATTACATGTCAACTTATTATGGAAGAAAAGTATAGATGACTCAGCCAAAAGGTCACAGTTTCAGATCAGATATGCAAAGCTCTCTTGACGGGAGATGGGAAATGATTGAGAGTCTGGGGATTCCTAGGAGTGGAGTCGGGAAGGTCAGAGTCCGCTGCGTGCCCTGTGTCCAGCTTGCTTCCCACTCCTCAAGGCCACCACATGCAGAGCCTGGCCCTATGCCCAGAGGGGAGGTCCTGACGACTGAGCGCACACTCACATATGGGCTCACATCCACTGTGTGCATCATCACTGCCAAGAATCCGGGGGGAGTTCAATGAACAAAGTCACAGTGACCCTCATCACTCACAATTATGAACGCATCACAAAAAAAACCTCACAATACAGACACAACACAGACAGATTAAGGAATTCCCTGTACATATCCTACACCTCCTGCTGCACAGATGGTCTCCTATGAGCCTCACAGCGTCATGGGACTCACCTCTCCAGTGACCAGGTACTTGCCATCAGGAGAAAACGCTACAGTGGTGATTGTTTTTCTAGAGGCAAAAAAAAAAAGAGCAACTTTTTCAGTTATTTGCCCTTCACCCCTGATGCACCTACTCCTATGGCGATATTACATAAAAAAGTATTTTTCGGTTGTTAAATAAAGAAACAGGTGCATGGTCAGAGAGTAGGGCTGCTGCCTGAAGGTCTTAATAGGGCTTCGAGAGGGAACATAAACAGTCAGAATCCAAATAATGAAAAGGAAGGCGAGAACGCATCCACACGGCCCTTGGCGGAGGATGAGACGGCGGGTGGAAGCACGCCGACTGCCTGCAAGAAACATCTGGATGGAGGGAGCACAAGGGGGGGGGGCTGCTGAACATGCTGAGATCTGAGGGGGTGTTTAGGAAGGGTGAAGTTGTTTGTGGCACAGAAGACCGCTCTAGCAGGCAGCCGGACAAAGCACCGCTCAACAAAATGCAGCTGAACGAGGTATCTAACCTGAACTGCCCCAGTAAGCACCGGAACGGGAGATGCAGACTGGCACCTGTTCCTTTCCGGGCCCACATGCCTGAGTGCTGAGGACCTGCTTTTAATCAGTAATTCGGGGGGGTGGGGGGGGATCTACTGACCTGGAGCTGTTGAGGATGTGGTGCTGTTTGTTCTTTTTGGGGTTCAGAAGGACCACCACACACCTGGGGACAGAAATACAGGCGATCCATGATGAGGGTGAAGAGATCAGACATCTGCAAACATCAGGCACCGATGATTCCATTATTATCCTGTGCTTTTGATCTCTATAATAGTTAAATAACATTTGAGCTTAAACATAAATATTCTCTCAAGCATGGAAACCAAAAGCCAGCAGGGGCCTGTTTCAGGAAGCAGGATTTCTTGCTTAGCTGGATAAGTTGTCAGATTTAAGGTAGTCTGGGCTAAA
>JABFDZ020000030.1:4513096-4536649 GCA_019775955.2 Pollimyrus isidori | reverse complement strand
GGTTATTAAGCGCTTCGCCTGCAGTCCTCATCGCCTTTCTGTGCTTATCCGGCTTCGCGGGAGGGGACGAGGGGACGTGGCGACTGACGGCGACTGACTGCGTCTGCACCGGATCGAGCGCCCGGATCGCCCTGCGCCGTTGCGGCTCCTTCCGTGTGCCGTCGGCCGCTTTATAGCCGTTGCCCCTCCGGCTTGCCAGCTATTCGCCTACGCCGACTGTCGGTGGTTAATATCGTCAGAAAAAATATCCCACTGCGTGACTTGTATACTGGGCTTTTTTTTTAACCGCAATCTATTTTGCTTCACTAGTAAACGGGGAAAATGCAGTAGCAGTGATGGATGTACACATATATAAATGCATTTCCATTTTAAAATCGAGTCGAATAGCGGTGTTGAGTATGCCTATTATGTCTTGATTGTATCTTTGTGGATATTGGGCTGAAGGGGTAATCTGCCATTGTTTTTTTATTTTTAAACTGCCTTGATATCAGATGAAGACGATCCAAATGCCACAACGAAATATGTTGAGGTCGTATCAAATAGCTTGTCAGAGGATACGTGTAATTAAAATGAGCCATTGCTGCACTGATTATTTTAAACCTCTCCGGTGCGACAGCTCCACTGATTAAATGCGATTACCTGCAGATTGATACAATATGGGTAATAACATTTTGTAAAACCTTCGCCAAGGTTGTTTTTGGCATGTTTTGTGTTATTCCAAACCTTTGTTACAGACAGCTCGTAATTTCTTTGGTCTGAGGGAGGGGCCAGTAACTTTTCTAGTTCACTATCTAGATGCCAATACGCCGTCCTCATTTATTGGATCGTAAGCAACAGTTTTCATACTAAATACAGTTTCTTGTTGCTTCCTTAGGGGCAGGATATGCTCTTTAAACTCGAGTTAACGTGTCCTGTTTCGACCCCAGCCCCCAGTCGCACCACTTTCTATGGAAACCAGAATGGCTCAAAAATGCTCCATCAAAGGCAAAGTCCCTCGCAGCTTAGAAGCTTGCCGACGTCGCCATCTAGAGGCGGCCAAGCGGCGGTTCGCCACGGTTTTTTCTGACAACGCATGATTTTTTATTTTTTTTTATCGTTCGACCTCATGCCTTGTCCACACTAACACGGGTATTTTTAAAACTGATGTTTTTCCTCCTCCGTTCTTTTTAAAAATTCCCGTCCGCATGAACATTATGTTCTAAAATATTTCCATCCACGTGAAACCGCTAAAATGCGCTGTCAAGAGCATGCCAAAACAACAGGCGGCATTATAACTCTAACCGTACTGCCATGTTAGCCAATCAGAAGCCTAATTGCCAGTCCTGTTAAGTTGAAAACCATGGTGCACATTACGACGCCTGTGTTGATCAATATAATGCGAGAGTGACTGAACATTTATCTGTACACATGTAAGAAGCCCTGTCAGCAAGAATAGCACAAGCACTATTTCGGCTAAGCCCGCCATTGCTCAAAGTCGCCATATGTATAAAGCAAACAGCGCACGCTCTGACGTTAAACGAAGTGGACAATGGCGCACAATCCAACGTTTTGAGCCAAAAACTCTGTTTTCCCTGTCCACATGTCGACGCTTAAGACGGAGGGTCTTAGAGTCTTCACCCTAATGGAGTTTTGCAAAAGCTCCGTTTTCAGTGACCTAAGACGCCGTTTTAAGTGTGGACAAAAGCCCAAGACGTATAGAAAAAGGTACGTTTTAAACAAGGACAAGGGACGTAGGAGGTAGATGTTTTGTTCATTTTGAAATGCTTTGATAACAATCATAGATTTCTTATAGAATCCATCCTACTTAGGGTAGTGATAGACAAGTTGCATTTGGTGGGTAGGGCACTAGGCTGGAGTACATATTGGACAAAATGCCACACAGAATCATGCTTAAGTTTGAGAGATTAAGAGACACCAGTTTGCCCAGTGACATGTCTTTGGACTACAGGAGAGAACATACACACTCCTTATACATTTTTCCATTAGCTACATGAAAAAATACACAAGTTCAGCAGCACTCTGAAGTGTACCTCAGGCAGCAAGAATTTTATTGTCACAAACTCACCTTATACCCATTAAGCATGAAAATTCTAGTGTTTTCCCCTTATTTTAATGCCACACATACAATTGCTGAAGCTTGCACTTACTCAAGTATGGGGGGTGGTGTTATGTTCTGACATTAATTTTGTATTTCACACAGAGCTCAGTAAATCCAAATCAGGAAATCCTGTGCAGTTTGTCTCTCTTAAATCAACTTGAAGCTGGACCAAAGTGACAGGGCCCACCTGGGGTGCCACCTTGAATCTCTTCCCTTCCCGCAGACATTCCAGGATGCTGAGCCCCACTCTACAGGGAAGACAAGCGGATCCAGGAGAGTGCTGGAGGTGCACGGCCGCAGGAAGCCAGTGGAAGCCACTAAATTATCAGTGTTACCAGCGCAGAAAAACATGGTGCTATGAAGCTGAGGGTGTTATGCAAGATACAGACACGCGGCCCACGTCAGTAACCACACATCCCACAGTCCAAGTTTGAATTGGTCAGATCACTGATGGCCAGTTAGCACCTTGATGGTATCGACCCTCCATGGCAGGGAGGGCTGTGGACAAGGCCACTGAGAGGGTCTCCAAGGGTGACCAGCAGTAACAAGGAATGGTAAAAAGGCGAAATGTATTTTAAATATTCCTCCATGTGGTGATACATTCCTGCATGATGTGCTCTATCCAGTTCCTGCAAAAATGGAATTAAAGTGCTGCTAATTCATTTGTTTGTTAAATGGCTTAAGTAGCTACGACATCTGTGCATTCAGTCAGAACACTGTGTTCTTTGCTAATTAAACCAACTTTCTGTACACTGGTGGGGTAATTCACACCCAACCTGGGTCATTTGGAAAATTGAAGGTTTATTATTGCCGTTGGTTTACTCTCACTGTCCTTAACACGACGCAATAGGATTCAACAGTTCCAAGGTGCCAAACAACTTTTTTGGGTTAGAACTCACTACACCCATATAACCGTTGTAAGCAACTTAACTGCTTATCATGTGCTATTTTAAAATACACATGTGGCATAAGGATAGGGGCAAGCACATTCCAAAAGCATTGTTTTTCCATATACTGATACCTTGCTTTTCGAATCTGTAGCATGGAAATCATGTTTTTGCCCACTTAAATTAAGGTTCTTCATTTGATGCTTAAGACAAATGTCACCAGAACTTGTCAATGAGCAGCTACATCAGTCTGTTTTAAGCTGGCAATGCTGTAGAGCCATTTACTCCCCACCTTTCCTAAGCTGAGCCTTTAAAGGCCATGATGCTACTTCCTTACACACTAAATACCACTTTGAAGTGTAACATCGGCTTCTTAATAAATGCAAGTTAAAATGAGAAAATGCCCATTGAAATCTACAAGATAGCTGTGTGAAAGACAGAACCCCGCACAAATACATAGTTTTATTTTATTTCAAGACCACATTGCCTTTTCTTCTAACCATTATTGGATCTTTGCTAGTAGATATAAAAATATTGTCACTTTTCATACAAAAACCTGTAAGAGAAAACACCCTTGTTTTTCCAAAAAGACCTGGATAATGATAAAAAAAAAAGTATTAACATTGGTCTCACAAAATACAAGAGTATGCATTTCTTGAATTAAAAAAAAAAAATCCACAATGATACACAATGAAACAGATGGCTTTTAATTCTACTTATACCATGCTAGACCTTCTCGTTGCACACTTTGCATGATAGCTTATGGTTAGTTTTATAGATATACATTTTACATATTCACCTCTTTACAAATAAAATTATACATATTTGCTAGCTTTTTAACTCCGTAATGATGCAACCAGACTCCATGTGATGGACAGAAACTTAAAATCCATGAAATTATATCGCCTGAAACTGATGATAAAAATAAAGCGAGTCAGGCACACATGGGTACAGCTTTGTATTAATTGTTCTTTGAGAAAGTAACAGTCAGCCTTACCAGAGCAGTATAAAAGCTGTTCATCATCAAAATATGTTTAAACCAGATTTCAATCAAACTCAGTCAGCGTCCTGTCCCATAATTCTTGTCCATCCTGTGTACCATGTTGCCCAGTGTAAAGTCCAAAGAGCAGAAGTATGGATACGCATTTTCAGAGGTGGCTCGTTCAGGTCCAGGAAGTAAAAAACCTAAAGGTTTTACTTCAACCAACCAGTTGAGTTCTCTATATACTCTGGTCTGGGTTTTTACTTTCTAGACCTGAACAATAGACCTCCGGATATTTCGCAGGAAATTAAAAATACACACAATCCAAAATGTGTGGCTGATAAAGGTAAAAAAATAAATTAAATGCCAATGACATCATAGATTTTAAAGATTTCTGGATTCTGTTCCAATTCCCAACAGACCAGTTCAACAGCATACCAGCTCCTTGAGTGCAACCACCATACAATCCATCTAAACAAAGATATATCTAGAGCCAGCCTGTCAAGTTTAAGGTGTCCTTGGACAAAGCATATTAGCATCAATTTCCTTCTCTCTTTCACGTTGTGCATGACATTCTGCAATCAAAACCTTTTATGCAACGTTTAAATTTTATTTACTGTTTTCAGGAAATCTTGTTCATTTTTTTTGAGCGAAACTAGAATGTATGAAAACATTTCTCTACGATATGAAATGGGGTGTCAAGTCTCCTTAATACATACAATGGGGAAAATGGTTTTGAATGGTACACTTAACTAGAAATGCTACTGTTATAGTATTCAGTGTTACTAGTGCACACATGGGCTGACTAGTATGAACATAGTTATTTGTTACTATGAGGTTTACACACTGAACACTTAAGTGTTTGATGTCATGCCCAGAGTCTGACATATGCAGCTCACAGTAAGGTCATATGCATACACAATGACCTGCAGGTCTGCATTTATTTCTGTTTAGTTAGCAAAACGAAGCAATTTTGCAAATTGGCATTTCATCCTTGGACAACAGTTATACTTAGTACCATAAAACACAGTCTGTCAAAACAAAACCATGTTCTTTAGGTTCTGCTGCTTTTCCATACTCCTAAATCATCTCCAGAAGAGAGAACACCAGCAAACACCATCCTATACGCATGATCATAAATTCTTGCAAGAATGATATAGGACAGACAGTTTCAAATGAAACACAGGATTAATTCCCATCTCCTCTCCTTGCAAAAAAAAAATGCAAATAAAATAAAAAGCCAACTTTACTGACAAAGCAGGAAGGAGACATTTTTCAGTCCCCCCCCCCATTACTGCAGAGGAGGTGGGGAACACATTCTCATTTGGATTTGTTAGGCACATTGGGTAAGTGTTTGTGGGAGAGGGAAGGAGGAAACATAAAAACAAAACACACATAGATCTCAAGCCCTAGATCAAACACACATTCATAAATCTGAATAGTTCTCCCTGATTGGTTTGGTGATTCACAAGGAAGACTATCAGGTGGTGTTCTGAGTGTTATCTTTATGCTGATTCAGAGGGTCTGGGGGCGTCCTGACCCCCATGTCCATGTCCTGATTTGGATTGCTCATCTTTCGTCCCAATGGGGCAAGCCTAGGCATGGGTCTCCAGGAGACCTCGCTTTCCTTCTCACCACCTTTGGACTTAGAGTCTGCAGACACTGCAGCATTTCCAGCTTTCATTTGCAGGAGGGGGGGTGGAGTCAGGGCCCCCCCTTTAACAGAGCTGGGAGGGCTCTTTTGTCGAAGGCCATTGGCCACAGTTGCATCGCGTTTATGTTCTGGTTGATTTCTCGATCCAAAAGATACTTTGACCAAATCATCTGCTCCTGCTCGAGGTAATTTCTCCTCTGACTGATCCTCCATCGATCCCAGCAGGTCCTCATCCAGCTGGAGGAAGAGTGGGCTGAGGGAGCGCTCATCATCGCCCTCATGTCCCTTCCCATGATCCAACAATTCAGGGTTGACAGTCTCCCCTCGTTGCAGGACATGCCTGACCTTCTGTGTTTGGGACTGTGTGCTCTCATTGTCCTCACTGTTCGTTTGCTGGTTGAGGAAAGCAATCTCATTGAGCAGTGATGTCAGCCTCTCATCTTCAGGATCATCATCTGTGTCATCGTCGTCCTCTTCGTCTTGGTTCATGGTACCTATGCCATTAACCGTCGGTTCCTCTTTGGGGACCCTCGGCCTCTCACAAGAAAGCTGGTCTCCGATCACTTCTCCATCTTCTAAGCCCTGTTTTTCTTGGGTGGCTCCTTTCAGATCTCCTCCTGATTCAGGACCAGGCCCTGGGCAGGAGGCAAGGGGCTGGCTGGACTTGCATGAATTCTGGTCACTTTGCTCTGATCTTTGTGGAGAGGGCAGAACTGACTTGATATTTATGATTTTAGTGATGGTTAAATTTTTCGGCGCTGCAACTGAAAAAGGGCAATGCAAATGTTCTTAAGAGAGCAAGGCCCAACAAAATCATTGGAAGACTGCTAAATGTCTTCATGGTAAATTTAGCAAAACATTATAAGGTAATTCTACCTTCAGAGTTGTTCTTTTTGCTTGAAGGTTGACTTGACAATGAAACAGAAGCATCCGGAAGTGGGCTCTTGACCTGAATCGGAAGTGACACTCCTGGGACATTAATGGTCACTGAAGCCACACCTAAAATAGACAGAAAAACAGTAGTAAATTTTTCATAAATCCTATTCAGCTCAATCCTATTTTTGCACAGCAAAAAGGTACACAAAACACCAGGTCCATACTACAATACTATCACCATTTCAGTCA
The DNA here is from genome assembly GCA_019775955.2 of Pollimyrus isidori. NCBI lineage: Eukaryota > Metazoa > Chordata > Actinopteri > Osteoglossiformes > Mormyridae > Pollimyrus > Pollimyrus isidori. The sequence continues at coordinate 4,529,903 of JABFDZ020000030.1, read as the reverse complement.
GTTGAACTTCCCTGCTGTAATGAATTGGGGGAAAAAAAAAACTATTTCCTAATATTTGCAGTTTGTTGCGGGATATTTTATGTGGCCCAAAAAAAGTGCCAGATAGGGGATGTTTATCAATATGCGTACTTGACCTAAGTGGACCATAACCTACAGGAATCGGACACCTGAGCAAACCTCAGAAACGGCAGTGCTCAAGCCCCAGGGGAAGGTGGTGGAACGCGTCAGCCCAGACCATGTCAGAGCTTACCAGGGACAGGGGAAAGCACCACCCCACTGCCAGTTATCTTATTTGGCTGTAGAAGAGTCGTGATGGGCTCCAGTGGACTCTTGACAGTTTGGTTTGACACCACAGCACTGAGTCCTGAGACAAGAGACTCCTCATTCGCAGACCCCAATGCGGTGGGCAGCACTGAAAGCAGAGAGCATGGGCGTTGATACAGCTCAACTCAAGCACAAGTGATAAAACCCAACAAACAATCATTACAAATTTACCCTTTGTTATGGTGAATGCTGCCAAATAAGACCGTGTTCCTTCACTGCTTACTTTGTAATGTCTAATCTAATTTTTATGGTACAGAATGCAGTTTTTGCCCAAAACCACCTCTCTGGGCTGTCGTTATACTTTCTGGCTCAGCCATGTTAAGGGCACTACGACTATTAGAGTATTAGAGTACATAGTACTGCACATAGTACAGTATTACTATTTTTTTTTACACAAAATCCTTGCTTAGCTAATGCTTCACACAAAAAGTATATCATTTCTAGCCACTGCTATACTTGCTTAATAGGAGTACAACTTCTTTCCGCAAACAAATATGAACAGAAAAAGCAATACAGCTGGAAAAAAGGCTTTAATGACTTTTACTGACTTTACTATGATATTATTGCTTACTTTAAACGTCATCTCACCACCAAGCCTGTTTTGCGGCTCCTTCTGCTTGTTTAAATACATCCCCAGGCCATTTTTTTTTATAGTTAATAGGTACCACATTATAATACACTACCCTTATAAAGATGGTTTATAACCGGATTACAAACAATAGTGTGATATAAAACATGTTTTCCTTTAAATGTCTTATTAAATTACTCACGTGGCACTCCTCAAACATTTATTTTGCATTATACAGACCAAATCATCCAAACAGTTTTATTCTGAAACAGAAAAACTTTCAAACTCATCTGAAAGTATTGAAAAAGTTTGCTTATGTCTTTTCCATGCTTGATAGTGGTGTGCATAGTACCTTGTTTCTGTATTTAGACAAATTGTTCAACAGGCCTGTACAGTCCAGGCTACACTGCTAACCAGGTAATGTTGGGGTGAGAACAAATAATTTAACAGAACAAAAGAACATGTATAATACAGCAGATTGGCCTATAATTATACACTACATAGCTAAAGGTACTGGGACACCCCTCCAAATCAGTGAATTCAGGTGTTCCAATCACTTCCATAGCCACAGGTGTATAAAACCAAGCACCTAGGCATGCAGACTGCTCCTACAACATTTGTGAAAGAACAGGTTGCTTTCAGGAGCTCAGTGAATTGAAGTGTGGTACCGTGATAAGATGCCACCTGTACAATAAGTCCATTCATGTAATTTCCTCACTATTAAATATTCCACAGTCAACTGTTAGTGGTATTAAAACAAAGTGGAAGCAATTGGGGACAGCAGCAACTCAGCTATGATGTGGTAGGTAATGCAAGATCATAGAGCACATGGTGAGGTCACCAACTGAGACCTTCACACTTCGTGCAGCCTTCAGATTAGCTCAAGACCGACGCATAGAGAAACTTCATGGAATGGGTTTCCATGGCCGAGCAGCTGCATCCAAGCCTTACATCACCAAGTGCAATGCAAAGTGTCATGCAGTGGTGTAAAGCACACTGCTACTAGACTCTAGAGCAGGGGAGACGTGCTCTTTGGAGTGACAAATTACATTTCTCTGTCTGGCAATCTGACGGATGAGTCTGGGTTTTGCTATTGCCAGGAGAACAGTACTTACCTGACTGCATTGTGCTAAGTGTAAAGTTTGTTTGAGGGGGATTATGGTCTGGGGTTGTTTTTGGCCCCTTAGATCCACTGGAAGGAACTCAATGGTGCAGCATTCAAAACCATCTTGGACTTCATACTCCCAATGTGGGAATAGCTTGGGGATGGTCTCTTCCTGTTCCAACATGACTGTGCAGCGGTGCACAAAGCAAGGTCCATAAGGACAAAGATGAGCGAGTCTGGTGTGGAGGAACTTGACTGGCCTGCACGGAGCCCTGATCTCAACCCGATGGAACACCTTTGAGAGTAATTAGAGCAGAGACTGTGAGCCAGGCCTTCTCATCCAGCAACAATGTCTGAGTTGAAGCTGTTATTGCTGCAAAGAGTGGGCCAACTCCATATTAAAGCCTACGAACGGCATGTTAATGTTTGTGTGTGTAAAGGCAGGTGTCCCAATACTTTTGGCAATATAGTGTATATATGCATATACAAACAATTTCATTACCATTACCACAGTGTTACCAGACATTTTATTACCATCCCCATAGGAATACCATAAAGATCATCACCATTCCCGCTATTACTGTGGGAATATTTTTTCTTCTTCTCCCATTCCCATGGATATCGTTGATAATACCAATTTCCCCATTCCCGTGCAGCCTTCTAAGTTAGACCTGATGATTTTGTAAACGTCAAACCATAGATTATCAGTAAAGTCCCCTTGAAGTTTGAGAGACCCACCGGATACATAACTGCATTAATTAATAACTAACTAAATGCAAGGGAACTTCAAGTGGACAGAGGTCTAATTAAAAAGGTTAAGAAATGGAAGCTAATGGGGATTAAGGCAAACGCTAAAGTAAAAGGTGTCCACATGCAGCAGTCAGACCTTGAGACACTGGGAGTTTTCTCCGGGATAAAATATTAGGCCTCCTCGAAGAAGAATATGGTCTGGACAGGCTCTCTATGTTTGCAGGTGGTGAAACCTTTGGCTTGCTAGATTTGGGGTCCACAGACACCCCAGCCTTCTTCTTCCTCTGAGCTTCCAAGCTCTTCTGTTTGGCACAGATGTCCTGTAGCTTCTTGATGATCAGCTCCTCTGTCTTTCCTGCAGAACACGCCAGTTAGTCGCTGTGCCATAACAAGCACTAAGATCCCATGACCGTGAGGAAGGCAAAGTGGAATAAGGCATGAGAGCCAAGTCATACCAGATGTCTGAGAGATCTTCTTGATATAAGTAGCACGTTGTCGATTTAACAACCTCTTTCTCTCTTCCAGGTGGTCATTCTGATCCACCAAGGCCTGTATTTCGCCATTAGCCTAAAAATGAGTGAAAACAGGGCATTCTGATCTAAGCTCTAAGCTGAAAAAAAAGCAAATAGAATTGCAGTATCCACAAAGGTGGAGGTCCACCAAAATGCCACGACGGTTGCAGTCATGTAAAGTTTTAAACGTTTTAAAAACTGGACTCCTCCTCTAGATATACCTGTGTATACTTTGGGCTGCCTTAGTTACAAATGTTTTTAAGAGAAAATATAACACGCATTCCTAAGGCAGACGTGTTATTCCACACTGCAGGAAGGTCTCTGACCGCCCTCACCTGTTCCAGTATGAAGTACTTGGAGGCTTTGGGCATGTGCTGCAGGCCCAGGATGTGCCTCAGCTTCTCGAAGAGCCCGCGCAGCTCGGTGCGTCGCCGCCGCTCGGTCACGTTGTGCTGGATGCGACCCGCCGTGTTTGCCTGCTCCTCCACGTCAGTCTCCTCCCGTCTCTTCTGCGCCTGTCGGCAAACAACGCAAGACAGTCACACGCTGCCGGCTTGGTGTGAACCGCTGCTCTGCACCGTGACGGCTCGGCAGTGCCGTTAATCCTGCAGAATCGCGGCACGCTTACCGATTCTTTGGATTCGATCGCTGTCTTGCTTTCATACATGAGTCTGAAAAAGAGAAACAAAGTAGCAATCTTGTTAAAAACTGTTTCCAGCACCACTGTCTGGAACGCAGTATGCAGTGGGAAAATCAGCTGCACATCGATCTGAAATCTTACACTTTGTCCAACTTAATCATAGCAGCTGCCTTCATTCGTGCAATGTTGATTTTTTCTGTTAACTCTTCTACGGTCTCAATATCCACAGATTCATCCTCCTCACTGTCTTCCGGGTCCTGGAAGGGGAAACAAATTCAATTTTTCATACAGTTTTCTGTTGTGCACAGGCAAACATCTTGATTTCTACCTCGATTGGCAAGGTTTTGTGGGCAGACATTTTAATGGATGCTCCTTTACCATGGCTAAGCCAACACTCTCATCTTCAGATTCCTCCTCAGAGTCGTCACTCAAATCCTCCGATTCCCCAGTTACTTCCATGTCTGCCTCCACCTCTACCTCCCCTTCTTCCAAGAGCCGCTTCTCCTGGGATGCCTTTGGTATGACCTCCTGCTCTACTGGCAATACAAAACTTGTATCCACTGGCCCGTGAACTGCAGTCCCAGAAGGTAACTCCGAAGCAGACTCCCTGGGGTGTTTTTCAGCAGTGGATACTGCGCTGATGACCTCTGAGATGTTTATTACTGGGACAATGAGGCTGGATGGCTCCTGGCCAACCCTAGTGGAGGGCCCTGAATTAAGAATGGTTTCACTTGGCTTGATGGCTGGACTTGCTGCAGAACTGACAGAGCTCGGTTTCTCCAGAGTAGAGCCAGCAGCAAAGGAGTCATCGTCTGCACTAGCCTTTGACTCTTTTGCCGAGTCTTGATCACTAGTATAGGAGTGATCGGCACAGACTGGTGCCGCTGGGGAATCCTGGGAAGGATCACTATCGCTGTGGATCTCAGGGACCTGATCCTTTGAGGAAGGGGAGCTGATAGTGTCATTCTTTGCTGATATATCGGGGACCACGTCTGGTTTTGTTGCCGTTACCACAACTTGGCTTACAGTGGGTTTTACAGTGATAGCAGGTTTTGGAATCTGAAGCAAGGTGAAACCACTCTGGGCAGAGAGAACCTCTGGAGAACTTGGCAACGATCCTGCTGGATTGAGGGTGATGACCTTGGACTCCTTGGTTCCCGGGGCAATTCTGACCGTGTAGGTCCCAGTCTGACCGAGAAATCCAGGAATGGTTTTGAGGGATGGAGTGAGGGTGCTGAGCGTAAAGGCTGTAGCACCTGAGAGGGTAGAGAGTTTAGGCGCAGAAGCAGGAGTAGCAGCCAGAGTGGACGGGGTCGTCATGGTGGCTCCATCAGAGGTGCAGCCAGGTGACTCTGGAAGTGTGGTAGGGGAGGTGGCTTGGATAGTGACAGTGTTGGTGAGGATGCTGCCAGTTGGGGACTGGTTTACGACTGGAGTTGGAGAGGTGGCTGTGATGACCTTGGTGACAGCACTGGCCAGTGGGGGCTTGTTAGCAGAGGTGGGGGAAATGGCTGGGTTTGACACAGTGACAGAAGGTGTAGGCAAGCGGACGACTCCACCTGGAAAAACAAAAATCAAAAGTAGAATTTCTCTCAATATATATGAGATTGCGTTCCATTTGTCAGATTCAGGCTGGTCACAATAACTTTTGGTGGACGATATGGTCCCAGAAATAACTGGTAAATATTCTTGTCATTTTAAGTCCATTTTGCGCCACTGATATAATAGTACAATAATGCAAGCATTGAGTCAGAAAATGTAGGTATCCTATATAAAACAAATAAAACCAAACAAAAAAAGCACACAAAAGGCACTTGAGGGCTCCGTTAATGCACTAAATATTAAACATTTGCCACAGGAAGAGAAACACTTTCATCCTTTGGCTTGGCAGTATATTGCCTCTTAGTTCTGTGGAGGATCTGCTCAGTGACGCAATCGAACCTCGATAGTTCACTGGCCAGGGGAAAAGTAACAGGAAGTCAGACCAAAGATTGTATATGAATACCTTTTCCACGCTCTATGAACAAATATAGCCAACAGATTCAAAGAAAAGTTTAGAGAGGAAGTCTGTAAATACAGGCATTTATACAATTCCTCACTACAGGATTATAGACTCCTAGACGGCTGAACACAAACAAAACACTTTTGTGCTGCATGCTACATACTTGTACATGATTTTGCATCAGTGTCATTTTGATTTTCTAGTGTAGCTTATTTTTTCCATTTGAAATCTACTTCAGATATAGGTGGTTTCATTAGCTTTTATTTTAAAGATGAAAATCTACGTAGTCCTTATACATTGTACTTCAGGTTTTAGTGGCCTAATTTTATTTTTATAGAAATATGGGAAGATGTAGAAAACAGGGATGTATTGCTGTTTGCCATCTCTGTGGTTCAAGGGCATTGCAAGAGGCCTGAAGATTTTTTTTTTTTTAATCATTACTTCAGCAAACTAGTATTTAAAACCGGTGTTTTGACATTTTTTAATTTCAGTTGGTTTCAGAAGCGAGTTCTCACTTGGTTGTAGTTGTATCTTATTTGGGCATCTTTATTTGTTTAGGGTAACATTCTCATTAACGATGACCCTTATTACATCCATACAATAACTTCATAGATGTGACTTTTAAGAGCAGCTCTGCTCTACAGCACCACCCCAGGCCTGACGTTAAAGTACATGGCTGCCTGGCACGTTAGAGCTAGAAGTACGAACATTCAGGATCGCCAACGCTCTGGTACGATGCACACGCGTGTCCACATGAAGTAAAAACCAGTAGCGTCTGTTGCCTGCGACACAGAAACAGTTTGCCAATGCTGAGGTTAGAAAAAACGATCACCGTCAACTCCATATATTTAAGCAATACCATACGAGAACGAGGTTGTACCTCTCACACTTCTTCATGCACATTATTGCTTTTATACAACAGTTCAAGTAGCATCTATAAGGTAACAATAATATGATGCAACATATTTTATTTGCTTGCACATTTCCGGGCCTCAGCAAAAAAGTGCTAGTTCCTGTAACGTCATTGAAAGTGTAACGGGCTATCGAGTCAAAACCATCCACATACCCGGGAAATTCAGCCCATAACCAATATAGTTATATCTAATTTCACCAGTGTCAGCAGTCGAAACAACTAGCCAGCTTATTAGCGGAATAACTTTGCATTGTAAATTAAAACCATGCCGCAGGCCTACTACGTAAAACTGGCCTAAAACAGCAGGCCTACTATGTAAAATGAGAGATCATGAGGTGAACTGCACAGCTGAGTAATTAGCAGACTTATTGCGTAAAACGTAGAAGGACAACAGTAAAACAGACAAGGAGCCTTTAAGGTAGGGTGGGCAATCTTATCCGCAAAGGGCTGCTGTGTGTGCGGGTTTTCACTGATTACCAATTACTAATTAATTAGAGGACTGATTGGCTGAAGAGTCCTCACACCTGGATTTAAACAGCTGAACTACAGGTTATCCCAAAAACCTGCATACACGCCGGCCCTTTGCGGATAAGATTGGTCACCTCTGCTTTGAGACAAAAGCGGATACAGGCAGGATACAGACAGAGCGCAATGCGTTATTCATACTCTGAAAAACCTTTTCACGGTTTGGCAGCTTGTGAAAACTTAAAATTCGAAACAAAACGGAACACATAAGAACCATTACTCTCAATTCCACCTACGTTCATTTTTGAAACGGCTGGAAATGCAGGCATGTTCTCGAAAGGCACTGTATTAGGTGGAAATGAGGCGTGTGTGACCGTTTTTAGATACACCTATAAAGCAGAGTGATACAGCTGAAGTGAAATGTCAGTGTGGTGACCACACTCACAGAACGCCTCTTTTCCAAAAAGAGATTCCCTGGTCAGAACGAACTGTAGTATAATGTGCAATAAGTCAACATCATTATTACAACAGGCCTAATCACGTAATGTTCCTTCAGTTTTAAAACCAGACTTACAATTATTATAATAATGTATAACAACATTTAAAAAAAATCTGAAATGCATGAATTCTCCATTGTAAGAGGAGGGGCAAAACCAAAATCATACCTGGGCTGCGGATGACTAGGTTGGGCTGGATGGCCCGCAGCTGGCTAAGAGGCACCAGCTGGACCAGCTGCCCATTGGGGTGCCGGTAGAGGTTTGTGCCCGTCGTGCCACGCACAGGCTGCAGTATCATCTTCTGCCCTGGGGTGATCGCCGTGGTGGCTGGACGGACTGTTGGGACGGCTTGAGACACGGGGATCAGGAGCATTCGAGGAGCAGTGGGACCACTGCCAGGGGATTTGGCCACGGTGCCTTTGGTTGGTGAGGTCTCTTCTAAAAATATAGCAAAACAGGGCTGCAATTAATGGAGTAAACGGGGCAATTTACCCAAAGCAGGACTGCCATGCACCGCAGATAGAACTTAGCTGCCTCCTTCAAAAACGACACAGAGCAAGCATGCTGAAGAATACAGACAGCATGTGGTTCAACAAATGAGTACAGGATACCACGATGGAATGCAAGAGCTCAAAGGACTTCTGCTGATGAGAGAACGGGTGATATCCAAGCACATAGGTCTGCCTGTGACTTCTGAGCATGGGAGAAATGCACCACAACGCTGGGATCTGATTGGCTGCCGGTAAACAAGACGTTTGGGGATGAAACTGGGGGCCGACAGACAGCGGGCACACACACAAAAGGCAGCAGGAAGGAGGCTTACCCCTTTGGAGACCGGACGGGACAGATAGGAGGGTGATAGGGGGGACGTTAATGACACCAGCAGTGCCGAAAGAGCCTGCGGCTGCAGAGGAGCTCGAAGTGGGGTGAACATTATTGCCGTTAGGGGAGGCAGGCTCCTGGACACTACTGCCCCCTTGAGGCAGCTTGCTGGGGGATATCACTGTGGACGCAGCAGTCGCACCCTGCACCCCTTGCTCTGCCTGAGGGCTTCGACTAGGGAGGGAAGGACCGACCACCAAGAGGTGACCGGACGGCAGAGCCACTTTCTGGAGGCTGCCGGCCACCTGGGGAGCGCTAATGATGGGCAGCCTTTGCTGTAGCGAGTTGAACTTGTTGACCACAAACTGGGTGACGACCTTCCCCACTGTGGGCCTGGCCACTGCATGAGAGGAACAGATCGAGGAGCAAGTTCAATCTCCTGGTTCTCCATTTGCAGTTGAACTCCAACCACAAAAAACTCCACTAGTACCACACGTTGTCATTCTGGCATCTAACGCCAATACAAACTTAACTTCTAAATGATGCTGAAGATGAATAACTTGCCTGTAGGCAGGGCTGCACAGTATCACACCCCGATTACATGCTGCATGCATAATAATCACCAGGGCTTTAGATAACGGGCAAAATGTTCATCCGGACACCGACTTTTCGGTACTTTACAGTATTTACAGTACGTCCACAATCTGGTAAGCAGCTTCCTAGTACAACTGAAACATTATAGTTAGTAACACTGGATTTACAGTTGTGTTTTATAAAGGTGTCAGACAAACTGCAGAAAGTACCACCACACCGCAGACTTTACCTCGTTTTACACAATATCTCCCTATTTAAAAAATGGCTGCTCATCTGTCCCTTTCTTCACCGCCACTTCAGTGCTTATCGCTTCTACGATTTGCAGAACCCGCAGCACGCTACACACTGAACTCAATAAACATAAGGATACGCCAGATTTATGTAGATTACTAACTTTTGGACGTCACAATACTTTTCTCCTTAATATTCTACGCATACTGGTAACCTACTTACCAAACTGTGGGCGTAAATGAACGTCCCTACAGTACCAAAAAGCCAGCGACTGGACAGATGTTTTGCCTGTTATTTAAAGCCCTGGTGATTATTGCACTAGCGCCATATAAACGCAATTACATCGTGATGTGACATCACACAGGCCAACCTGTAGGTAAACCGACACCATAAATAATAGCAGTAAGGTTTATATTAAGGCCATTTCTGTGGAGTGAGTGTGGATGTATCATAATCATGATCAATTATCTTTATAAATGTCAGAGAGAGCAATGATTATTCTGAACAAAGTGCTAACTCTGAGAAGCTCACTGACACTATCCCCTTAATGGAGGAGCCTCAAATGGCTGGAGCTTGGTGAGAAACGAAGTGTGGGTTTGCCCATACAAGAGAAAAGCATAGGCAGTGTGCTTAGACACCATATATTGTGCTATAAGAACCGAACATCTGTATTTTATCTGAAAGCATTTCAGCATTATGTGGGTTTACACACAGCTCCAGCTGGCTGACTGTCCACAAGTCACCTGAAAGTAAGCTAGCATACTTCACAAACAAAGCATGGTAATGCAATATGAATCAAAGATTTCAGCAAAATACTAATGATTAGAATGTGCATCTTGTAACCAATTAATGTTTACATTTAATATAGACACAGTTTTCCCTCAATTTTACCTGCTTGAATTGGCTAAAAGCAAAAAGAGAAAAGAAGCTTAGACATTACTGTCATTATACCAATAACATTCAACAGCCCATGACCAAGAATATAAAAAGTGCTGAACCTCTGATGTGTGAAACTCCCGCTTTGCTCCATAATGAAACGCCTTTAGTGCCGGAGGGAGGTTTGGCATTGGAAACCATGCGAGGGATAAACCACACCAAGTTTTATATACATTAACATGCCACTGCATTACTGTAGGAATTGAGCCACTGATCCATGCCAGTGATCCTGGTTTATGTTTTCTGAAAGAACTGAAAAAGTGGGGCACATTTGGGGCTCCACCCAGCCTGCAATCTGAAGGGCTACAGCTTTCACGATAATCCTGACCTACAGCTGGGCGATACCGAAAATAAATAAAATATATTGAATCGTCCACACACACACACACACACACACACACACACACAAAGCAGGGCACAAAGCAGGGCACAAAGCAGGGCACAAAGCAGGGCACAAAGCAGGGCACTTCAATTTTTGCAGATGAAAGCAAAACCTGAGAACACGACAAAACAATGCCAGTCTAAACAGCTGGCATTAAAACTTGACTGTCTAAAGCAGTGGTTCACAAACTTCCAGCAAGCCATAGCCTCAAACCATCATCATAACCAGCGCTTACATACAATGAAACCTCCCCACATCATACAAAAAGTTCAGACTAGAAGCCTCAACTGATAGTCAAATACCACATTTTTATCTTTAGCTTTGTGTGTAGCCTGCTTCCCCAACAAAGGCGATAATCAGTGGTATCAGCACCAGTTTACTTGTCTGATATTGTCAATACCACCGTTATTAGGACAGATGAAAAAACCATTATTCAAAAACCAAAGGCATCGAGGTATCTGTCCAGGAAAGAGCGTCTTCGCATTCTGTGCTCATTGCGTGCTTCCACGATGCGAGCCCATTTCTTGCAATAGAATAAAAATTAGAAAATATAAAGTAGTGTACTATTTGAGGCAGGGAGAGGACAGAGACAAACAATTCAGGAAATGCATTCCTTTAAATAAGCAGGAGAGCTGAAAGGCGCTCGGTAGCTGCAATTACGTGCAAAGACAAATGCATGATCACTTAATGTATCTGAACCTAAATTCTCCCTAAAGCTTTTTTGCCTTGAAATACAGCTTTATATACAATATTGGACAAACGTTTGAGTACACTTGCTGGAATAGTCTCTACATTATTCTTCTACAAATACTTCAATGTGGAAAAACAATCACACCAAATCAAAAGGACTGCTACAGCATGGCAGAAGAAAATTAAACTCTCTCAGTCCTGGATTCCTCAATAAAGCCAATATCGTGAAAACTACTTCAGAGACAAGAGACATTCAGTTTAAAAAAAAATCACTGTGGAATCTCCAAACACATCTTCCCAGTGCCACTTCAGCCAGCCCCGAGCGCCAGGCTTCCTATGGTTTGCTTTGCATGAATTCTTCAGACCAGTTTTAAAGGATTATGTCCTGGAGGTCATGCCAGCCCCAGCATTAGTTTGAACCAACCTTCATTTTCCTTCTGCCCCAGATACAACCGCCAAAAACTACCTATAAATTGTACAAGGAGTATCTTGGTGAGGAACGAAGGACCACCCAATCAGCAGTCAGGGTGGAAGGGCACGTCTTGAACACTTAAGACAGCCAAGTTGGTTAATACTGCCATGGAGCTGGTAAATATCACTAACAAAGCAACCCCAGATGTCTTGTTTATGGGAAATAGTGGTGGACGATGCAATAATATCCATTATAAGTGTTTCAGTGTTATCGCAAGAATCGCAATACCTATACATTTATTCTGCAGAAGCTTTCATCCAAAGCGAGCCACAATTGAGGCAAACGGCATATTACAAACATGCTCTGCTGAGGAGGAGACTTCTTAAAGAAAGTGTGGAGAAGATGAGCTTTCAATGAATGCCTAGTTACAAGTACACTACTTAATACTCTTTCTGCTATAACAACGCCTTCCACACAATGCCTGCATGTTTAGATGGTACAACAAAAACAGACATGTGCATAACATATCTATATTTATAACAATATAAAAATAAAGACAAAAACCAGTAGACTGCTAAAAAATACTGCACTCGTGTCATGCGCTCATGGTGGATGAGGATAAATTGGTTCCAAATAAGGTTCCATTTAGATTGTGTAGAAAGAGTTTGGATTCATAAATGTGGTTAGACAGAAGTAGAGTTTTTATTTTGATTCGAAAATTTTGTAACTTTAGCAAAAATCAGTGATTTTTGACAAGTCAGTTTCTTTTATATATACACGGTATTTTAGCAATTAAATGTATAAATATTATGCTACATATCTACCCATTATGTAATAACATTGCATTATGTAATAACTCGCCGAAGTGTGAAGGCATCCATGTTGTTTATTACATGATGCACGACTTATGACAACTACATTTTGGAATAGCTACCGTAATATGTAATCACTTTTTACGAAATGTGGGGGAATTATAGATTGCATTCAAGCTCTCAATTGCAAAATGCAGCAGGATATTTCAAAGTATAGGTGCTATTACATAATAAAGTAATTAAATAAAGTGAAAATGTTACATTCTGGTCCTTGTTACCTTGTTTCTAGTTACTTTTTACCTTGTTACATGCTACAAGGAGTGTTTCTTTAGGGATAGAATTGCTGGCTAAGTGTCAATGGTTAATTAACATTAAAACATGAAAACATTCTAATTTGGTTGATTTAAAAAAAAAAAACAAAAAAAAAAAAAACTGCTCTATAACGTGAATCGCGAAATCCCATATGCGTCATTTCTGCTACAGAGGTATTCAGTGATCTGCCAATGCAGATTCCGGCCAGTACTCACCCAGGTTCTTGAGGACTGCCGCGACAGTGGGACTAGAGCTGCCACCGGTGACTGTGCTGGTGGTTGTGGTTGAGGTGCTTGTGCTGGTGCACAGGCTGTTTACTGGCAGGCGCGGCAGTTGTAGTGTATAGCCGGCATCCATGGGGCCACCCAGAGGCGGGTGGTTAGGAGACTTGGCGGCGCCTAAGGCCGTGCCAGACAGCTGGGGGTCGATTGGCCGCAGCCTGCCGGTGATGTAGGCAGCTAGCCTGTTCGCTGGATGTAGTGCTCCCATCTGACCAAGCTGTAACTTGGCCTGTGGGTACGATTTACCATTGACCTGTATAGGCAGAAGTGATTCAGGACAGCAGGTGGTCAGGAGGAGAAGTTTTGCCTTATAGAAAACAGCTTAAGTGCAAGTAACAGAATAACGGTATCCAATCTAACACCTATTTGCAGGTCATGTTACCTTGATATGCCCTTGGGTAGAAATCCCTGGCTGTTTCTTACTGGCAATGAGGAGACCGGCAGGAGAGACACGTGTAAGGAAAGGCAGAACTCTGTTTCTGGATTCACTGGTTCGCTCCTCACCCTCTCCTCTGCACCTCTCTTTACTTTTGGTCTTGCTGCTGAGTTCGGTGTACCAGTTCTCATCTTGAGCCACCCCCCTATCCTCTTTGAGCTGGGATATGGACACCTTGTAGGTGACTGTGTTGTCCTGGCCCAGGGAGCTCTGGGAGACTGGCTTGACGAGGTAGGAGCCAACGTGGAAGGGGTGGGACAGTCGGTTCTGGGCCATGTACTCGCAAATGACCCGTAGGACCTGATTCCTGTCTGTCTTTTTCTCCCACGGGCATTCGGACACAATCTCCAAGCGTTTCACTGGTTCTGACTGGAGCGTGGCCTGCTGTGTCTCAGCTGGCTTTTTCTGGTGTTTACCTGCAAAGCGAGAGATCAGGAAACACTATGGGTCTTTCATGTTGATTAATTCCGCCTGCATGTCATTCCCAAAGAAATTTGTTTTCATTTATGTTTCATTTCTGAAATTAACCATATCTACAGCTTGAACCCAAGAACCCCGACGGAGTTTGGGATATTCATCTGGTTTTGTCATTTGCCAAGTTTGACTTCATGTTTGTGTGACGTTCAATCCATTCCATCACCTATCTTATGCACCATAGAAGAGATCTGCTTGTCACAAAAGAGATTCTTGCAGTAAATTAATTAATTAATTCAGCCTTCGTGAGTAGATGCTTAAAAGAACTTACCGGGTTTGCGGATCAAGATAGTGTTTTTGGAATCATCTTCCTGTTCAGACAAGGAGAATATACCCTTGTTCAATAGCACATTTATTTTTTTAAAGGGCAGCATAATCTTGTTTGTGCTGAAAAACTTAAGAGTCCTGCTGTGGGTGTTACCTTGAACTTCCATAGCACAGCAGCAGCCTGAGTTTCGGTTTTGCCGAATGGGCGAACGCGAGCACATGTCATCATGCTCTCAAAGTAGCGGTACACCGGATCTTTCTCCTCTTCCGGCACCTGCGCCATCGGAAGAGATGTGATCAAGATTGACCCTGATTCTCACCAATACTTTGAGTGGTGTGGAATTAAATTTGGACGATAACACAATAGTGGTTCGATAGGGTAGCCCAACGAAAGCAAAGAAGTGTGGGGGAAGGGACTGAACGGCTCCACCTTCTTACCTCTTTGAATACAAAGCTGCTAGGTGACTCTTGGCGAATCACTACTTGGGACCAAGGGAAGGAGACTGGCGTTGGTGCATACAGGGGCTCCGGATCAATATCCACCACCTTGGGGTTCCACAGGGTCTGCACACGAGCCGCCGGCTCAGACTCCTGCTCAGGCTCAGATATAGCTATTGTGGGTGATACCGCATGACAAATGATTTGTTAAAATGGGTTTGATGATGTTCCAAAGCCTATGGTTTTCCCAGATTTATATACTTTATAACCAAAAATTAATGATTAATTAATGACCAATGTCAAATACTTCCCAAAGTATTCTCTAAAGGAGGTCAGAGTGTTCTAAAGTACTTTAGGAAATATAACCTCTACCAGTCAACCTGTGCTTGGTGTTGTCCAGGACACTCACTGTATGCCATCCTCCTCTTCTTCTTCTTCTTCGGCTTGGAGTGTACGTCGTCCTCATCGTAGAAGATGAGGTCACCTTGGTCCTGCGTATTCTTGGTTGGCGACGGTGGCGCCTTGACCAACACGACGCGGCGCTTGAGGCAGGTACAGCCAAACATGCACTCGGTCTTGCCGCAGTGGGTGAAGCGCCGGTGCTGCTGTGCCAGACTGCTACACACGCAGCCCAGGCGGCAAAAGTCAATGAGGCAGGGCGGAGCTCGCCGCTTGATCACCCTGTTGGCTGCTTTACTTCCCTTCAAAGTGCCCTGAGACAACAGGTCAGATGAGGGTTAGTCAACACAGAGTGCTTCATGAGCATGGATCAAACTGTTAAAATCTCCCAGAATACACCTCAACTGGCTCGACATTTTTCACTGTTTGTGAACGTGTGCCTGTGGATCCCAAAGCTTCCTGGGATGCGATCCAAGAAAACACAGTGACCCTGGCGGATGTCACACTACTAAGTGCCACAATGTAAAATACAGCAACTCCTGAAGCAACATTTCATCGCCGATGTGTAGGCACAGCTGAGCACCTGGTTCAGATACTGGCTATGGTATTTATAAGACACTCGTGACCATGTATGCGGTGATACACACAGTACGATGAGAGATAAAAATGTTTCAGCTTCGCGAGATTATGTACAAAACAGCACAAAAAAAATGACAGACTGAACTCAAGCAGAGAAGGAACACAGACCTTTAGGGCAAACAACTAATAAATATCTTGGTAGTTTCAGGTAAATGAAAACCTTCAGTAATGGAAGAGGTCAGATGAGCCCTGCGATCAGTCAAAAGGAAGTTAATGAGAATCCATGACAGAGAAATTAGAAGCAACGGGAGAATAAAAGCTTTGACCAAAAATGTTTCCAATCCTAAAACACAATGACCTAGAAGACATTATTACACTGTAATATAAAGTTATACACAGAGGTGTAAGAACATTTCATTGTCCATATGAAGAATAACTGGACACAAAGTCAGACTCAGGTGTGAATATGGTGAAATTTACAGGTTAGGGATTGGAGTCAGACAAGGCTTGCATATTACCAGCATACCAATTTAACTTGAATGTTAGGGGTGTTTCGATTAGATGACATTTAGGGAATGATTCAATGCATCAACAATCTTTATTTTCTACAATGGTTTCACTGAATAGATTATTGTATTAATTTTGATAACCTAAATTCAAAGATTTTAAACGTATATTTTTCCCCCTGCCGCTAAAATCCAAATTCCCTTGGACTGTATTTAAATATTAATACTGACCAGACAATACACTTAGGTATATGGGAGATTTTAAGAAAACCAATGCTATTCCAACACTTTGAAATCTTGTACGTAATGCATATTTTCCATTTACCCTACTGATTTTTCCTACAGTGCAAAGTCTTAACATGTACACCAAGAAAACTTTTCCATGTGCACCTCAGTAGTTTAAGATGCCTACTGACAGCACTGTGAACATCAACATAGACATGTATCCACTTTCGATGGG
>JABFDZ020000030.1:4501115-4511430 GCA_019775955.2 Pollimyrus isidori | reverse complement strand
CCCCCCCACCCCCCCGCCCCTGGCGGGGGGGGGGGGGCGGGGCCCCCCCCCCCGCGCGACGAGGGATTCCAGAAGATTATTGCTACCTTCAATGTTGGCTAAGTGCTACCATAGATAGCATATGCAATAAAACAAACTGAGAAAAAGCATAAAGTCATTAAAAACAAGATCCGTAGTAGTCAACTCACTAAAAAGATCACATTTCCAATCATTTTCATACCTGCTCTTATTATTGTACATACTGCATGTTATTGTATTTCTAGGTAAGTCATTGCAGCATTGGGATCCCCAATCTGGGATATTTCTTGACTGCATTGTTGATTGCTCCAAGGAGGGGGGGTTATTCGGCCCATCAAGCTCGTTTGGGGAGAACTCTACTAATAGCTCAGAGTTGTCTGATTGAAAAGAACTCGGGGTTTTAAGTTGCACTACACTAGCAGGAAGACTATGGGAATCAGACTGATGCCTACCTTATCCGTAAAGAGCTGCAGTGTATGCAGGTTTTAGGGGTAACCTGTAGGTCAGCTGTTCAAACCCAGGTGTGAGGACTCTTCAGCCAATCAGTCCTCTAATTAGAAATCTAATTAGGGAATTGCAGCGAAAACCCGCATACACAGCGACTCTTTGCGGATAAGGTCGGCCACCACTGACCTAATATAAATGTTCTGCAACTACTGCACCCAGTACGCACTGAACAGAAGGCAGACCTACCACACAGAAATACCAATAAATCTTGTGAGAAGTTCCGGAGCTGGGCGATGGCATACCTGAGCCGTGAGCAGCGCGGCCAGCGCGATGGCCGCCCTGTCTTCCGTAACGCAGGTGCGCTCCCTTCCCTCCCACACGGCCCCGTCCTCCAGGTCCATCAATTTCAGCAGCACCTTGGACAGGCCAGGGTTGCGCCCAGGCAGGCCAGGGGAGCCCTGGTTGGCAAGGTTGGAGTCCTGCAACACGTTCACTTTGTCAGGGAGGGCGCCAGGGCTGGCCTTGGACTGGGCCGTGGGGGTGGGCACGAGACGGGCTGCTTCGGGGGCTGGCTTTCCCGCAGAAGACCGCGCACGCTTTCCCACTTTGGTCTTCATAGATTTTGTGCGACTCGAAGTGGAGACAGCCCGATTCACATTGCTGGGGGAGGTCATCGTACTGGTCTGCGACCCAGACACAGTTGTGGCCTTTGATTTGCTATCACTAGAGGAATATTTGTGCCTTGCTGGCGTTCTGGCTCTCTGAGACATCCTGGGATTCTTGGGTGCGGTAACGGACTTGAATGGGAACCTGGAAGCCACCGGCCTGGGGATCTGCTTCTTTAGCACACTGTCCAGGGTGCGAACATAGCTGGTGCTCTTGGTAGGCAACTGGTAGACTACAGGGGATTCTGCACTTTGAGAAAAGTTGGCGGCCCGCTCGTCTATCAGCTTGCCCTCATTCGCCAGGTACTCGTCCAGCATGTCGCTGCAGAAGGCTGAACGATTCTTTAGGGATGAGTCTGACCCCACGACACCTGCATGATAGAAGGGGAAGAAAAAGGAAAAACTATGAAATGGCATTGAATTCCTTGTAATGTCATATAAGGATTAGTTCAGCGTTTCTCAAAAATAAAATGCAGCACTGGCATGTAATTTATATCTAGTCCAAGTTAAAATTCTTTTTTTAATATCAGCATCTGTAAAATTATACATTAACTTTTAAAATAATAAAATAATGTTGGTCTTGTTTTATGTCTATTTACAAGCAGGCCATCACAATAAGAGTAATGGGTTTTTTCTAGCAGAAGACAGCCATGGTGTCCTTTCCTTCAATTAAATAATGTGCATATTGGTATTGGCTAAAATGAGATCGAAAATATCGGCAAGAATCTAATATCATGCATCCCTGGTAATAAAACTGCAGGACAGCATAATGCCACCTTCAGGCTTGGAAGACGACACTTCGGAGGTGACGCTGAACTTCTCCCTCCAACCTTTGATCTTTGTATAATCTGTTGTTTTCCCAGTCCTGGACACAAAAGGGAACAATCCATCTGCAAGAGCAAAGGAAAGCATTTGTTTTTTTGCGAAATCGATTTAAGAACATGAATTGCATGAATTGTTTTCTGTGATTATTTGCAAAATCGCACCTAACATTATAACTTCCAATGATAAATATTATAACCTGAATCCCTGAAGTAGTGTACAATTAACACAAACGGGAGCGCATGGGTCATTCTCAAACATTACTGTAAATTTTCTCTGATTTTTAAAATTAGTTTTAGGGACAGACTGCAATAACACAACTTTCTTGTTTAAACCATCAATTCTGCCTTGGGATTCGTTAATCAGTTTTGTTATTGTACCATTTACTTCTGCCATAAAAAGTATTTCTTGCAGTTCAGGGAAAGAGTTCAGTGATGAGGAAAAATGACAAAATAAAATTAGCAAAAATATACAATTAATAATACAAATGGATTACTTGTGGGTGTCTAATAAATTCACTGAATCTAGTTGTGTTTGATTTTTTGAATACCTAAGAGTAACAAAAGAAGCAACAAAGAAGAATTTTAATAACCTAAACGTAATGCGAATTGCGCGTGCATAGATATGTGCGCATGCTTCTTGTCATTATGAAACAAAACAAAATCACCGTTAAGGAAGAATTCTCTCCTCACCTGGAGAAGAGGTGGGCAAAGCAGAGACCCCATCTTCCTGAGGACAGAAGGGAGGTGGCAAAGGCAAGCACACGCCTAAATACTGCAGGTCGATAGGCAGAGTGTGGTCCAGCAAGTTCAACTTCAGCCCAACTACACAAACAAGTAGCAAAGTAGCGAAATATCATCATTAATTACTATCGAAGGGTTGAAACCTACAAACGTTTCTATCATGCACAAGCAATCTGAAGAATCATTCTCTGTGACATTATATATACCTTCCTGAAGGACAGGGTGGATCACCTGTCTGTGTTTCATGCGTTTCAGATCATGCAGCAGTGCCGGTTCGAGACGGGTAATGTTCTCCTGTGTAGTTTCAGACTCTTCACAAGGATGGGTTTGAGGCAGGAAGGAGGGATGACTAAAGATCAGTAACAAACCCAGTACACGGTATGGAAGACACAATATAGTCCATTCAAGACAAATGGCTGATCAGCACTCCATACCATAATCTTCAGGGGATTCCTGGCCTTTTGGAGGATGTGGTGGAGCCTCTCTACTGACTGACTGATCCCCAAGATGAGTATCTAGTGCTTCCTATAGTGATAACAGGGAAGTATAAAAAGCAAAGAAGATAAGCTGTTCTGTATGCTTACACTATAATGCAACTGAGGACTTTTCCTTATGCGACAATATCAGGTAGTCAAATCAATGTTGGCTGTTGACTTCTGGCAACCACACAGATGGCATTTCTCCAGAATACATTTTCTCCACAATATGATACCCAAGTATATTTAAGGGGAAAAGATGAAAAGAAATAAACATACGATGAAAAAAATCCCTACATAATTCACTGGCAAATAAAAATCAAGTGTGAATTCAGTGAAGTAGACGGTACACCTGTTGTCTATATAATGCTATTTTTGAAAAATTGCGGCAAACCAAAAAAGCACAATGAATAATAGCAGCAGCCTTTTGCAGGCTTTCATTCGCCGTGCATACAATATTCTGCGATACCTTAGATGTGAATGACACGAACAGCAGGCCCTCCACATCCTCCAGGTTTGGCTGCATGTTGACATCGGTGGGACCACTCACCACCTCTGGTCGCCGTACAAACTTGCCGTGCCTTCGGTACCTCGCTCCAAATTTCCGCTTCTTCTTCACCACTGATGACTGAGAGTCGGCCTGGACCTCGCCCGAGGGCTCGGAGGTCGATGGAATGGATGCCGTCTCCTGATTCTCCTGAGAGTCTCCAGGCTCCTCCGATGATTCGGGGACAGGAGTGGAAGGGTTAGCCACATTTGGCATAGGGTCCGAGTCCGGTGGCAAAGGAGGGGAGACAGGAGGTAATGGCGGAGTTACAGTCGAGGGGGAAATGTCTGTCTTTTTGGGTTTGGATCTTGCTATCAAATTCCGCTCCTTGAGGAACTGGGCGAGCTGTGGCAAAGGAATGATTTCATGCAGATTAGCAGGACCTCTGCTCAGGCCGGTCTCTGGAGCACCTTTCATAGAGCCCAAGGACAGGGTAGAATCCAGAGTTGAAGCGTCAGTACTCTGAACAGAGACCTTTTCAGCCACCACAGGCCTGCAGTTTCCTGGTCCCTCCACCTGTACGTCAGTCTGTTCAGCAGAACTATTCAACTTTGACTTTCGAGGAACTGCATTGCCGCTAAAAACTTCCACTTCCTCCTCTTCCGCTTTAACAACGATCCCCACACTCTCAGTCTGCTCTGAAGTGCCATTTGTGTCCTTCTTCTCTGGGACACCCCTCCTCAGCTTTGGCCTCACCGCCCGCATGGCCTCAGGGGAAGCAGCAACCCGAGCACGTTTTCTCCTGCTAAAAAGTCAATGTGAAACAAAACGCTCTCTCAAAAAAAACGTAAGGCAAGTCAATTAAAAAAAAGCAGTGCAGCATGTACTAAGTGACATTTATGGAAATATGACTTTGGGAATTTCGCAATGAAAAAACTTCCCCAAGATCTTCCCTGTCCCATCAGGTTCAAGCAGGAGACTCACACTTCATTCTGAAATTAATTAGAAATTTCATGACCAGCGGAGAATTATGAATAAAGTATTGAACACTTAGTCACTACGATACAGTCATAAAACTGAATTTATGGTGGGGGATAGAATTTCTGAATTTAAGTTCTGAGTATTGTGAGACTGTTGATAACTTCATGACAATCAAAAAATACATTTCATTAAGTCTAATAATTACCCAAAGTCACATTATTGTCCATGGAAAACTAGTGAATGATCAATGATTATTAAAATTGGTGCGTTTACTGAACTACATCTCTAAGTCTGTACCCACACAGAAATGACAAGTCAGAGGAGAGTGATATTGGGGCTGCATGAGATTCATACCGATGATGCATATAGAAAATATTTCATGAATGCAATATTGTGGGAGAGAATAAGAGGATCTTCATTTGTGCTTATATTACGTAGTGCTGGGCAGTATATTGGTTCATCCAGTATACCGGTTTCAATTTCTCATGCAGTATGAATTTTTCCATATACCATCATGCTTCAATAGACAGGATATTATATATGATACTGCTTGCCGCTAGACGTGTTATGGATCACTGTGCAGTGTGTATTGAGAGGGGACCCATTACGTCCATACCCATCTTACTAACAGTTATAACTTAATACAATTTTTCATAGTATTTATAGCTACTATTTCAGTCTATGCCTGTATTGTGTAATAATTAGATCAGTCAATAAACGCATATTGAAGCAACACACCTTAATCAATCATTGAAATGAGTAATCAATTAGTCTGGTGAATCTGTTACCAAATAACACTAATTACAGGGTAGGTATCAGCTATCAGCTGTTAAATTTAGCTTGAGGTTGTTCCATGCTAACAATCAAAACAAGTAAGCTGAATACTTTATTCAAAAATGCACTCTTAATGAACATTCATTCATTTGTAAAAATGCAATATCCATTTGTGCTGTTAAAATTTAAAAACAAGGATAAGCCAAGTAGAAGCAATTAAATACACCATAACTAAATCAGTTCTCTAAATCAAGTAAACCAAACAATCCGTGTAAATTTAAATTTTTACAGTAAAGGACAGAAACGTGCATTCTGCTGTCCGTCTACATTCTGTTGCAACTAAATTTTACAATCACGGATCTGTATCAAAATGCTGTTTAAAGCAAAATTATGGAAACGCTTGCATATGCATATGCTGAATTAGTCCACACCACTGAAACACACACACACTCACGTACGCCTTTGTATTAGCCTGTACTATATACATGATGACGTCAGTATAACAGTATAGGCCAATACAAAGCAGATTCTGTCACACTGATGAAAAATATAATTTCTATGATATTTATGGGAGTCAGGGAGCCACTATCAACATGGGGGAGAATCCTGGAACTTACAGGGGGGTAAAATGTCTTGCTGACAATGTCCACGTTACCATTTGCATGACTTAAGACTTAAAACTCATGATGATACTAAACACATTTAGCGGGATGTCAAGATGCTAGATTGACAGACTTAAAACAGCTACTGTGACTACCTTACACATAATGATCGAGATGACAGGAGCATGCTACAACTCCAGCAATAATCATGATTTTGTCCTAAAATGCAATTTTTTTCTGTGACAAGTGAAATTGCTTGAAGAGTCATTAGGAGTAACACATCCATTAACAATTCAAAAGAATATGCATTTCAAAACAGAAAATGTTACAGCTCATAACATGAATGGTTTTTACTGTTAACATTAGCTAACTTAGAGACAAGTCCCATTATATATATATATATATACATTTTCACTAGCAGATTAGTGTGTGTGTGTGTGTACACACACAATAATCTGCTAGTGAAAATTCTTAGAGCCAAGTATAGTTAAAGAAAATGTCGCTATTGAGCTGAATACTTTAACTTACTGATGTTAGACTTAAAGTAATACTATCAAGCTAAATGTAAACGATTGTTTATTTTAAAAAAGCACTTTAAAAAAAATCGTAAACATACTTTACTGATGTAGACACTCACTGCTGTGGTAATGGCGAACTTTGAAGGAAAAAATTAAAAATACGGTGACACTATGAAAGCGCCACAAACTTTATAATAAAAAAATATATAAGGTTATACCACCCAGCCAGATCACGGCACCTAGAGTCATCATTCTGTAGGGCAATGTTAATGACATTTAACTGTCCAATATGATCAGAATGCCTTCCTATAACATTCCAGCATAGCATTTACCTAATTCTTTTAGGCTGTGATGCTTTGTGTGTAGCACATGGGGCGGAATTATAGATTTTCAGTGGTTACGCAATAAAAACTGCATGCATTCAATAGCATTATCCAGCATTTTTAGTGAAATCCACTTCCCTGTTTCTCTTGATGAACACTACTTTGCTGACATATTTTCTTGATCACAAGACAGAAGTTAACGCACTATGAAAACTATGGCAATGATGAGACAAGAAAAATGCCATGATCTCGAAGTAACACAGAAAAAGATGATGGATGCCCTCGAACTTCCGTAAGATATAGAAGTTGCAGTGAAGATACAGATAAAGCAGCTGTGTGTTCACGTGAATGGGACGTGAAGTTCCTTGCATTAAGTGTTCTTTAAATTTACATAATAAATGGAAATAAGAGTCATATGTCTCCTATTTTTTCTGAAGATCCAAAAAAAGGATCTGGTCTGCTGCACCCTAATATTTATCAGTCGCAAAGTAAACAGGTCTCCGACAGGACCATCATTGCTGGGCTCACATATTACATGCTGCCCCAAACTAAAACAGTTCTTGCATCAGAATTCAAACGACAAATAGTTCTTAATTACACCCTGTTAAATAAGTCTTGTAAGGCTTTGAGATGATCAGAGTTTAACAATGCTCAAGATATTGTAAATGGACCTTTAAAGTTTATCAACTGGGACTAGTGAAAATTACAGGTATACTAGTGGATGACGAGCTCTTAAAGGACTTCAGTTTGTACCTAAACTTGGTCAAGACAGCCACAAAATGATGCACAAGAGATAGCTCTGTACTATTGAAATGAAATGTGAAAAGGACAATTTTTAATCTTCGTGCAATACCCATACCACCTACAATTTCTCTTCAGCCAAATGGCACATAAACTGATTGCAGTTTTGGTTAACGCAACCTAAATGCACAGTCGTCACGATTACGTGAATAAATTAGATTATTCAATTACTTGAAACTATCAAAGTTGTCCTTCCCAAATACTCTGCAATATGATGGAAGATGGTGAATAGCGGACAAAGATGAAAATAATGAGCAAAAGCCATCAGTTGTGTGGATGCACTTCACATTAAAAGTGAATGAAAATGTGGTCATCTATTAGTATCGCAAAGCAAGAAAATACCACAACAGTATGAATACAAGCAAATATATGACAACTTTCGTGTTTGACAGACTCAGCCAATAATGTTAGGTTAGCCACTGATAAGTGCCATTTAGCCACTCAAGAGTAGGGCTAGCCGGTCTTTGTTATCACTTTAATCAATTGACAACCCTAAATTAAGTTAGTTCATTTTTTAAAATTTATTCTTAACATTAAAGCTTGTTATAATGCATTAAAATTTAAAACTAATAAAATTGATTTAGAATAATCAAAAGGGTGAATATTTCTGTTAGAGGTGGGCGATATCGATGTTATCGATTCATTTGAATCTACAGTTCAGGACAATTTGTTTTTATGAGAATCGATTTCGCACACGAGTGCCAAAAGCGTACTAATGCGACATTGTTTTTCACAAGTAAATTAGCACGGCGCACCCAAACACTGTAGTTGATTCACAAACATCATGGTGATGGTTCGGTTTGGTTTTGCGCCTCCGGACACAGACCAAACAAGTCCTCCTGGCAAAGTCTGGTTAAAAACTTTTGCAACCAAAGGAAGCAGCACAACAAATTTATTCCTGCACCTAAAGCAGTGGCACATAGCGGAGTGGGTTAAGTGCAGCTCCCAGCGAACTGAAAATACCTGTAGCACTAGGACAACAGCCAAATTTAAGCAAGCAACCATCCCTGACACATTTGCGAACTGTGATAAGAATGGGGCACGGTGGAAGGTGATAAACGCTGTCGTGATATATATTCCGTTATGGTCCCCAATCTAGGGTTGGACATGGTCTTGCAAAACACAAGGTGCCCATACATACTATGGAAAAGCTGGGATTCATTAACATGCTGAAAGTTTTTACAAGTTTCTAAAAGTGTTTACAATGGCGTGATCTGCCATCTCACTTACAAGCATCTTTTTTTTGCTTGTCAGACTTTTTTTACTTTACAGTTAAAAGTGCAAACTAAATAAAGTTAAAACTTGTTTTGAACAATTTGTCATCTGTAGTTTGATTATGAGTAGGGGAGGAGAAAAATCAATTAAAATCGAAAATTGGATTTATTATGTTAGAACATATGTTCTTATGTTCTTATTATGTTATTTTTAGGCCATATTGCCCAGCTCTAATTTCAGTTCTAACAATGTAGTAGGTTTCAAGTGACAACAGTACGAAAAATGTTTTTTGCAGTCATATAGGTTAATGTGGTTGTCCCATAATGCACTGTGCGATGATGTTACATGATCATTTTTTTACATTACTTTCTACTACTCCTCAGTAAAACTATTTGCTGCTAAAACAAAAAGTTAGCCCTGCCACTTAAGCACATCATGTTACACAATACGGTATAAATTAACCATATCATTTTTTTTGTAAGCAGTGTTTTCAGTAGAGCTGAACAATATTTGATGTCTGTGATATTTAACAGTTGAAAATGAACTATATAGTGAAATAGAACTTATCTACCAATGAAGTCTGCTACATAAATGTGGTATTGCCATTAATTGCAAAAGACACAAAGCACTGACGAACAATCATTCCCTTTTGATAAATAATTTCTATGAAAAACAAAACATCTCCAGATATCAGAAAATGTGTCTTTTTGACCAGTTCTTGCTTGCTTTTCTCCATTGCGCTCATTTTTAATTTTCCACAAATGCTCCACATTGTCTATGAACAGTAAGGATGAAAATGATTATGAACATTACAGAGAGAGTGCATGCAGAGGTCATGCAAAAGCGATAAACTTTAGACCAGCGCTTCTCAATCTGTGGGTCGCAACTCCTTGGGGGGGGGGGGGGGGCACCGGGGTCGCCAAAGGAACAGAGACACTGCTCCATGGCGTTTAATTAGTGCCAAAACTCGCGGGCATAGATTTATACACTTACGAGCAGAGAACCAACCGTCTCAACACACTGGCGTTTGCATAGCACTCGCTCGCTCGGCGTTAAATTAGTGCCACAAGTCGAACCATGTGCGCGTGGCAGGGAACAACATAACGCGGGTCGAGCGTTTTAATTACGACGCGGGGTTTCACCACTTCGACAACAGAAAAGGGTTGCAAATCTTTAGCGATGAATGTTCCCACTGCACAGGTTATTTTCTTATGTTTATCGGATGTGGCAGGGTATGTCAGAGTATGTCTGTTTGAAAAGCTTTTTTGATAGGACACTTGTTTACCTGCAGTTACCTTTTTGTCTGTCCTCCGTTCAGGAATCGGTTACATCAGCATGAGTACGCTTGAGATACTTTGCCTAACACTAGGGGTGTGACGAGATCTCGTATTACGAGATCTCGCGAGATTAAAACGCGACGAGATTTCTCGTCGAGGTGAAAAG
>JABFDZ020000030.1:4475788-4501015 GCA_019775955.2 Pollimyrus isidori | reverse complement strand
TTTTTATTTATACTATTTGATTTCAAAGTGGTTTAAGTTGATTTCAAAATGGACGTGCATTTTTTGTATTTTGTGTTATTAAGTTAAATAAAATGCTATTTTTGCCATATATTTAAATATTGAGGATTTCTTTAAAAAATGTCTAAAAGTCTCGTCTCGTTCTCGTGAACCCAGTATCTCGTCTCGTCTCGTGGGAAAAGCATCTCGTCACACCCCTACCTAACACGTGTCCCATACGCTAATGGAAACAAGACCAATATGGCTAGGTTTACAAACAGTGACATTTCTATTACCCGTTTTGACTCCCAGGTCGTTGCATTCTACAGCGAACCTGAAAAAATTCCATACTAGAGATTAGTATGAAGCCGGTGCTTCTTCAAACTTCTGCCTCTCAACTGTTCCGCTAATGCTGGCCATGCTTGTTTTTCTTTTTTTCTGCATCTGTGTACCAAGCCACGAATTCGGCTCTAGTTACATCAGTGAGAGAGAGGGCGAGTGGGTGGAGCCACAACAGTGATTGGACATTAATTCACGGTGGAGGGCTTTCGCTCATAGGCGCTGACTGCTTAACAGTAGCCTGATAAGCAAGCAAGCATCATTTTAAAAGGGTAAAACCGAAATACCGCGGCACACAAGGGCAACGTGTACCAAATGGTCCGGTATTTTAGAGTACCGTTGCATCCCTAGTAGCAACTAAAATAATTTTATGGTTGGGGGTCACCACAACATGAACTTTTTATTTTTGTATTAAAGGGTCGGAGCATTAGGAAGGTTGAGAACCATGGCTTTAGACTGATTTTTTTGGAACACTAAAATTTTGAAAAGGAAGAACTGTTAAAACCACAAAGGTTGCTAAAATTTGTTGTCATCTGTGACTGACCAAAAAATGCCACGTCGATAATTAATATCGCGCATTGTACAAGCCAGTCAGGGGGGCACAGTGGGTAGCGCTGTCGCTGCACACCGCCACTTTGTGTGTGGAGTCCGCATGTTCGCCCCTTGTGGGCAAGGCTTTTTGGCGGGTTCCCCAGTTTCCTTCCACTTCCCAGAAACGTGCGACTTAAGTCTTAAATTAACTGTATGCGTGACCCCGCACTGGTTGCTTTGTGGCAAATGCAATATAGCCATTATATTATAAATTTAAAATTATAACTGGTGATTAAAGTTGGTACATTACACGATTACTGATGTAATCAAGAGTGACAGCCCAAAAAAGTGTTTTAAATGCTTGACTTAAATACCATCTATGGGTAATAATTTTAACTCCTTTTAAACTTAACAAAAAGTCTAAGGTCAGAATAATGTCACGTGAGAAACATCTTACGTATAGGAATATCAAAACAGTTGTGTGATGGAAACGAGTGACTGAACTCATCTGGCAATAACACTTAATGAAATGTTCAGTAGTGAGCCACACAGTCTCTGACTGCCTGGAATGGGGGGGGACTTCCAATACCAGGCACCATATGTGTAAAGTTTGTCAGGCTGGCTCAAAAATATTCAGCCAGGAGAACTGCAGCATCAAAATTACCCAAAGTGTCTGACTGCGCATGTGTGTCCTGTGATGGACTGACATCCTGTCCAGGATGCACCCAGCCTGGAACCCTGTACTTCCTGACACAGACCCTAAGCTCATCCTGGCACTGGAATGGATGAACAGGATTTGAATTACTTAGGAAGGTTAATTTTGTGTATTACACTTAAAAATAATGCATGGTTCAAGTGGTGATGTCGTCCTTCTCACACACTTTGTACTTTTGCATCCTAGTCGGGGTCAGAGCATGTGAGCAGAGCGTGAGCGAGGGGTGGAATTTGGTCAGGGCGCGGAGCGGTTTTTTAAATTAAGGCTGGAGCGATCGCTCAGTCCCGCTCCAATTTCGCTCTGATACCGCGCACACTACGACTCTGAGGCGTGCCAAAATCTAGCCAGAATTCATCTGTACAATTATTGCACAAATTGGTAAAGATGGAATATGCAAATTTTCACAAAGGAGACCGACAGGTCATACAAATGTAATGTTCTTGTCAAACGAACAAATTACAATAATGTAGAGAAAGAAGAACAATGTGGTGAGACTGTTTTAGTAAGTAAAGACTCACTTTGGAATCTAAAAAGACACCTTTCTCGCAAACATGACAGTGTGCTACGTGAACATGCGGATGCCAGAGGAAAACGTGAGCATGTTTTACATGGTTGCAGCATATCAAGTCTATAAAGTATAAAAGCCTATAATGTAAATATCGGTAATCAAATCACTTAATTTATGTGCATGAAAGGCACATAAATTTCTTATAACGCTACGTTAGTTAATTGTAAGATAAATTATGTTCAAAACGTGGATGCCCACTGATTTCTTTATTTATTGATTTCCTTTATTTACATAATCCTATTTTTGTATGGAATGCAATTGTCAAACCTGTCCGTTGTTGCCTATATGTTTAAAAATAAATATTTTCTGTTCTGAGTGACAATATTGCCGTTGCTCATATTTCGTTATGATTTAAGGCTTCGGTTTAAGGTGACACTTGGTTAGGCATGCAGTTTATGTGTCCCTCTTTTAAATTGGAGCGAGCTTGGAGTAATTCAACTGGAGCGGGAGGAAATTTTAGTGGAGCGAGGAGCGGTTTTGAGCTGAGAGGCTTCATGTGTATTAGAGCAGAGGAGCGGGCGGAGCCAATAGCCTCATGAGCGAGGAACGGAAATTCTCACCGCTCCGCTCACATGCTCTGGTCGGGGTCACAGAGGGCTTGACGTCTATCCCAGGCAGCACAAGGAACACCATAGACAGAATGCCTGTCCATGCCAGGGTATAGACAGACTCACACCGGCACAATCACTCTACAGGCAAGCTGAAGACACAAAGGCATCTTCAACCTGAGAGCTGCGTCTACACTCTGAAGCTGCATGTGTGATGCAAGACTATATCAACAGGGAAAGGATAGCCGCTCTCATAGTCAGAAACAAGGTGAAATTCTTTGTAGTGCCTCAATGAACATGTAGAAAAATGCTTTTTAAATTTATCCTATTTTGAAAAAGAGTTCTGCAAGCTACTCTTTGGCTCCCTGTGAGTCGCTAATAGCTTACAGGTGAAGCATTTGTTACTACTTAATTATGATAATTATACATCTTTGGACTATGGGAAGAACATGCAAAAATGCAGCGAAAGATGGGACTTAAATCCATAACCCTAGATGTGAGACTGTCACACCAAGAAATACATGATTTACTCACCTGTGATCTTTGTCTGCAAATGCTGCTTTAGGTGGAGATATGCCATTATCAAGCGTCTCAGTGCCAAACTCTGTTGAAGGGAATAGCTCCTTATCCATGACAAAAGAATCATAGGCATCACTATTGTCCAAGTGCTGCTGGTTCACCTTGATAGCCTGATGTTCTTCATTGTCAAACGGGGGCCTAGAGAGCCCCAAACCCATTTCAGAAGAGTCAGGCTTTGGCCGGCTACACGACCCTTCGTCACGAAAGCCTTTGGCAAATGGGTTGTAGTCTATCTTCAGCTGAGTGATGCGCAGATTTTGATAGGCTGTTACAGCAAAGAACTCAGTCTGGGGAAAAGTGAAGGTCAATACGTTGGGGCCATTCAACCGGATGACTTCTGTGGCTTTGTCAGCGGGCACCACGTGCAGCCGAGGCAGGTAACGATGCATGGAATGCAAGATGACGTGGCCCTCCTGGTCCAGCGTGTTATTGGTCAACTTTAGCTTGTAAAAGGACACCGGGTTCTGCATCCAGTAGTGGCCGGAGGAGGGGGAGTCTGGGTGAATGAACACGCGACCCAACACGTGAGGCTCAGCCTTCCCATTGGTTTCCCACTGCCGCCCATTCCACTTGTAGCGGTGGTTGTCCATGGGGGTGATGTCCATCACCAGGATGTACCTCTGGAAGGGCTCCATGCCGGAAATTCGAAAGCGACAGTAGGGAAACATTCGGCGGCCCTGCTTTGTGAGGATCATCTCTGTCCTACAGCGATAGAACTCATTCCACATGTTGTTGTTGTCCAGAGTGACCCTTACACCCTTACAGACGGTTTCCGGTGGCAGGTTCTCCGGGTGTGGATCAGCCATGGTGGAACCTATGTCCGACTGTAGGCTGAGAGCACAAGCAGATTGACCTGCCGCTGGCGTGGCCTGGGTAGACGTCGTTGCCATGTTGGCCTCCTGGTTGGTCACCAGGATGCCCTGGTCCTGACCTCCTTCGCTAGCGTGCCCCGGTTTGAGGATAACGAAGAAGGCCAGGGGCGTGGCAGCGGAGGTGGGTGTGGTTACAGGGGTAGCTGCTCCCTCTTCCTTGAGCACCATTAGAGCCTGACTCTCGGTAGCAGCCATGACAGAAATGCCGTGACCTTCGGGGGGTGTCAAGCTGTTTAGCTTGTGCCGCCAGTTTGCTTAGTCATCATGCTGAAGAGAGAACCAGAAGGACATTAAATGGGTATCCATGTCGACCCCTTACAAGACATACAGTAAGAACTGCACAAGTGCAAGTGTGCGCATCTGCACATTTCTTGAATAGACTTGTATGTGAAGCGTAGGCAACTGCAGATTAACTATATACTGACTATATTTGACACCTGTGAAGAAAATTAAAACAATTACAAGTATTGTGGTTAAGTTAAAATAGCACAGTAATGTCACATGAGAATTGCTTTTGCAAGGAGGAAAAAACATCTAGCGATAACCAAAAACAAGACCAGTCTCGTATAAATGCTCACAACATTCGATTCATTGTGCAAATCAGTGATGATCCATCCATTCTTGGATATCACAATGTTATGCTTTCTGCTTCTCAGCCAAAAAAGATTTAATGATTTAGCGGACAGGCATTGCTCCGCCCCAAACTGATACATGAGCATCTTTATACCCAATCTGTCATTACAATTAACAATTAGTTTTGAATGTACTATTCTGGCCTACAAAATCAAAAGGCTAAATCCTCATAGGCAGCATGGTACCTAAAAACGGGGACCTTTAACCGAAAGACTCAAGTCCACAGAGGGGTGCAGCTTAAATTAATAGTTCCAGTAAATATATTTTAAAAGGCAGACATAGAAAAAAAACTGTCCATCTATCACGAAGGAAAGTTAGTCCTATCTTAGGAAGAAAATTGTGAACTACTATTGAATTGCCCCCCCCCCCAAAAAAGGTTTGGCTTTTTTCAAATGAACTAAAGAGTCATTTAATGCCAGATGGGCTGTTATTATACAATGTGTTATACACAAGATATGAGTTTCATGTAAGAAATAATTTACAGTACTACAAAATAAAAACTAAATGTACCTTGTACACCATACAGGACAAGCATAAAGACTGAAAGAATTCAGTCCTTTTAAATAGACTGAAGAATGCCTTTTGTCAGTCATGCCATTTTCAAATCAAGTGATTTTCCATCATACACGGAGGCAAATACTTCAAGATGACATGCCAGTCGCAATTTAAATATATTCACAGAAGTCTCAGAGAGCTGACACATATACTAATAGGTAAATATTCATAATATCTGAGTATATTAAAAATCACTTTTATAATTAGCATTTCAATTGAAGTTTTATAATCTAAAGACCATGCAGGCTTCACCAAGCTTCAAAAGATACTACAGTATCATCGGTTATGAGGCTATATGGACCAAAAGGGGAAATAAAACTAACTCATGATTGATGTACTGGATGCTGCTCTAACAACATATGGAGCCAAATGCTCCCGCCCCTCAATATGTGGGATTATGTATACTATTCTGTGTATTCCCCAAAATCACTGCTAACTTTGTATTTTCGCCATGACATCACAGCCCATTTTAGATTCCATCTGCTATAGATGATCCAACTTGTACTCTTTTCCGACCTTTCTAATGCAAACCTCTAAGAGGACAAACACCCAGACGCATCTCGCATCCTCACTGTGACTAACTGAATGCAAGATTAATCTCTATTCCTTGTTTTGCCACATAATTCCATGGAAGAGCACTGCATCCTGCTCATTTCATTTCAGAAGCAGCAAACACAAGCCTGAGGGGTACTCTTATGCAGCTGCTCATCAGGATATTCCCTATGAAAAATGTTGGGTTAAATGGTTGACGACTGACATGCCACAGATGGAATGAAGAGTCAGATTGACATCACTAGCCAAACCTTTCCAGAGAATGCACACACTAAACTCTGGGGTGAAGCATACCTGGGTAAAGAATACTGGGCGTTAATGGGAGGACATTTTAATCAAGTTAATGCTAATTTTAAATTATTCTGCATGTTTTGAATTATGCCAATTCATAAAAGTTGTAAAAACTTAATTTTTTATAAACAAACACATTAAAAAACAATTAAGTCAACAATTAAAATAATGAATACAATAAAAATAATTATCCATCGCCAATAATAATGCGGGGCAATTTACCTAGCTAAACGTTCGTGCTGATGTAATGCATGATAAGCCACGCCCCCTATGATCCGCTAAATAGATCTGCTTGGTGCAGAAAAAGCTTATCATTATATTTCAACATCTTTTTAGGCATGCAAATTTCATTACAGAAAATTAAATTGATTATTTTAATTTCAAGTAAATTATTTTTATTGTGTTTCATTAAAATTACTCTTATGTGACGGGGAGACCACTGGAAGAACGTATAACCAGTAACGGTATCCAAACCCTGCAGTGATAAACGAGACCGCGATCCATTTGTCCAGTTAGCTTGCGGCGTTGCTTGTAGCCTCGCCACTTCCTGTGTTTTCACCGCGTTTCTGTTGTGGTGCTAAATTTCTCAACTCAACCCTACGGCACATGGACTGCAAACGGCTGCAGAAAACTTTAAAGTCTTCGCATCCGTCGAAGACAACAGGGGCCTCGAATGCTCCTCGACGTCGGGGAGCAACTCGTGACTGAAGGCCTCCGTGTTAAACTTGGCACCGACTTCCCTGCCAATCCCAGCGCGTGCACAACGCCACCGACCCTAATGGCGCGCGATTCCCGGGCCGACACGATGGGAACAGAAGACTAACCTCGGGTTTATTAAGCACCTGAACACTTCGAGCGTGGCCACGGCCATTCTCCCATCGCGCGAGCGCTTTTCGGTTCCCTTAGTTGAGCCCTTTACCTTTTTTCCTAATCCTGCAAAGACGGGGAAGAAAACTGGACGTCGTTTCTCGAAACCTTCGTCTCCTCGTCCTTTCTCTTTCCCCCCTAACAAACATTACCCCGTGCGTCTCACCCAGCTGGAGATAACATGCGTGCTCCGAGGAGTGACGTCACGGCCCCCGCGGTGGCACGCTCACGTTCTACAGCGCAGACTCCTTCCCGACTCTCCTCACCGTGCCATTAAGTGCGCGACTCGGGCAACTGCGCGAGGGAAGTGTTGGCGCAAATGCGGCTGCAGAGCTCAAAAAGCTTCCTTGCGAAAGCGGCTAGTGCGAGATGAACGTGTGTTTATGATAGGAAACGTGAACAGATTTGTCGAAAGATGAGTGGTTGGCAAGAATTTATCGTGTTGCTTCTCACGGTGGCGACATCGAGGAGCGCTGTTATGTACTACTATTACGGTACTGCTAACTGCTAGAGGCAGGATGATGCCCCACGCCATTTGTGTGTCCCACGACGACCGGACTGAAATAATATAAGGCAGAATGTTGCTTTCTGTCTGTATTTGGTTGATTAAATTTGATTACCGCAGATGTCCTGTATTGTTCATTTAAAACTTTTCGTTGACTAAATGGGAAAAGATTGCAAGGCTTTTGCACATTTGGATGTGTATAACAGATATGCCAATTTACTGTAGGGGATATGTTATATGATTTAGGCTTTGTTTTTTGTTCATTACTTTATACTTACCATCCAAAAATGAAGTTTTACTGATACAGTTGTCTTCCAACCAGTAAACATCTTTATATTTCAGATTTAATTTATTCCATAGGGCAAAAAATATTGTGGCCATTATATGAATGCATTATATCCGTATTTTGGCATAAAAACATGATCCATTGCACTGTTAGAATTTACACCTAGTGTTTGGGTGCCAGGTTGTTAAGGGGATTTTGTGTTTAGGCTTAATCATATGTGTTTAACATTTAAGATACATTAAACCTATGGTGACCTAACTAAAGTGTATTTAAGACATAAAACCCAAAATGACTCCATACATCTTGCTTACCAACTTTTTCAGTATGGGGCATAGTAAGCTTGGGGTTTATCACAGGGCACAAGGTATCACCTGGTACACACTCACAAACCTCACATTTAGGGATTTTGTAACATTAGTTCACCAAAACTGTATGTCTGTGGACCATGGGACAAAAGCAGACTTCCTGCCTGGAGCAAACTCACACGAACAAAGAGAGAACATGCAAATCCCATGTGCAGAGCAAAACCATGAAAGGGAATAAACCTCACAGCTCTGGCGGTCTGATGCAATGGTGCAACTCAGTGAACCACTGTGCCAGGGTTCTGCAAATCTGGACCTCAATTCTAAATCCAGGCCTTCTTTTCGGTTCTCTCAGGTAGGTAGCTTAATTACTGATTTTGAATGGTTAGAGGCTTCACACCTGACTGACAGGTAAAGATAGGCTGGAAAAACAGCAGCGCTCAGACCTCGATTTGAATAACCCTGCACTATGTCATCCCTTCATTCAGAACCACTTCTTAATAAAGACAGCCCGAGGTCCCCCTTTTACATCTTACAACTGTGTTAAATGACTGTTTTCCAAATAACTACATCATTTTGACAATAGTTGTAAGATATTACAGATTATAGGATGATTTAGTAAGAACTTTGTTCAGTAATTAATTTATCCATTTATGTTCAATAACAGCTTAATTAGGCTGAAGGCATAGTGTCCACGGCAGGGTACACTCAGGGGAATGTTTGAGCTGTCATGTCCTGGGAAACCACATGGAGAATGTGAAAGGTCCATGCATAAGTTGGACTTCAGACCAATACTACACATGGAAGACAACGCCATCTCTCTCTCTCTCTCTCTCTCTCTCACACACACACACACACACACACACACAAATTAAGCCCATATGAATAAAAGTAAAAGCAACAGTGGCAATAAATCCAAATCAACTTAATCGTGTCGAAATCCTTATTTGACGAAATTTGTCTTTTCATGATTTCACAAATATGTAATACTATTATCATATAAACTTTAATAATCTTTAATAAAACTTGCAGAAATTGAGATAATTATGTAATTTATTATGAAATCTGATTAACTGGAAAAGTTTGAAGTTGGTTACACATTTGTTCACAATCTGAGATGTGTTTCACTCTATCAAGTCACGCGTTTAACAAGGGGTATCCTTTTTAACGCGCAGAATTAAGCTGATTGCAAATGGCCTGGTAATCCTCAAGCAATGCAGTTTTAATACATCACTTGAATCAGCTAGACGAATGGGACAACGTGCGCTTCCGAACACTACAGAAGCAGTATTCCTGCAAGGCAGCAATGAATAAAACGCATCATTAAAGAATTAATATTTATTTCATTCAGAAACTGCCTTCTGAATATATTAAATTGTCGTGCAGAGTAGTGTCGTTTTCTATTTAAAAGATAACCCTTTACATCCCGTTGTGAAAAACGTACAAGATGTACTATAAAAAACTTCTAATATGAAAACTGCATAGCCTTAACGGTTTTAAACAATTTCTGTCGAACAATCATTTTAACTACTTTGTAATGTTACCGCATGTATATTAACTCGACTAGCAAGCGCACGAATAAGATGATGAATGGAAGTTTGATTAATCAGCTGTTATTGGTCAAACCGCCATCACGTGTTACCGGCACGTTGAGAAGGAAAAATGGTCGTGGTTACCTGTCCCCAGCGTTTGCTTAACGGTTATATGTCGGGAATTGGACGGCGTAATGTCGCTAGCCTGAAATATAAGACCTGGTAACCTAGTAAACCTGCATCTAAAGGCTGGTTCTTTAACTATGCTTACGCCTAATTCTTCATCGTGGCTTTAGTGTCGTGGCGAAGTCGCGTTAAATAATGGAAGCAGGACATCCATGGCGAAGGTCTGCAGCTTCTTTTAGAAAGCTTCATGCGTCAGTCATGGGCCCAGTAAAATTAAACGTGGAGAAATACCAGACATGCGCGTCAGTTTGTCTAATATGCCGTTATAAAGTCTGACAACATTTATAACTTTATACTTAGACTGTGACCGGGAATATTCTTACAAATTCAGACCCAAACTGCATACACATTGCGCATGCTGGCTTTCCCTGCCTTACCAGTATTAAGGTGTCAAATTACCACTGACGGCCTTTTGATATCGGCCAAAATCGGACACCATCCGGCACAGGTTAACATTTATCTACAAAAAGAAAGGTCCGCAATCAAAGCACGGATGGGATGGAAACTAGTCGCCCTGGCATATGTATTTGTGCTATACGTTACTGATGCTGCATCTGACGAACGAGAGAGGCGCGCTGCCTTCTTACCTTTAGTTACCTTCAAGTAAAGTAAAGAGGATACCGGCAACAAAAGCGCAGCTGTCTCTTGTCATAGTCTGATTAGAGTGTTTGTTACCGAGATATTCCACATCGTATGTAAGATGCAGGTTTTCGAAAAGCAGTAAATGCACACGTATAATGTAAAGTAATAACCATATATATTTTAAGCTATACGTATCAGTGGCAGCAAAGTAAAGCGGATTTTTAGGAGTATATAGCGTGTAGTTCAGGGTAGCTTTCTAGTCCCCTCGCACCGATACAGGTTATGTAAATAATAATCAAAATAAATGTGTCCCAAGGCCACACTAACGTTTACCGTCGCTAGCCCCGCCCCTAAGTCACCAACTGCACCAGTGTAGAAAGGTGAGCAATGGTCACGTGTCCGTGGCCACGCCCCATTATTAGCCACTCAACATACAAGTAATCGTACTGTTTCCCCCCCCAGATTTTTGTATTATGGATGCCTAAAGACTGGTTCCTTCTGTAATTTCTTTGGTACCAATAAAGTACTACAACTGCTTATACTACTAATGTAGAATATGAACTTGTTTTCGATTGGCCACAGACGACATCAGCTAATTACAGAAAATACTTCGAATGAAAATGACTCTCAGCCCCTTTGGGTTAATGTAATTTTAAAAACCTTTTAATAAAAATTATTACAACATATTTAAGATTACAAATGTTGAATGACTTTAAATTGCCAAAATAAACATAATTCAGCATCCCAATAAAAGTTCATGTATGATTTTCATTTTCAGTACAAAACCTAAAACAAGGACTTCGAAACACCACCATTACAGCTGCAATCCAAGTTAGTGTCTCCGTAAACCCCTTACTAATTCTGTCCGATGTCCTTTCTCGATATCCAGCTAAATACACGAAAACCTCAATATTATATATTTTTTCCAACTAAATTCAGCAACTGCTGCTACATTTGAAGTTAACCAATTTCTCTTTTTTGGAATTGTGGTGAAGAACACCCAGCTAAAATCAACCAAGGATCCCTGAGTATGCAGCCTGAAATGAGTTCCAACGGGGAACATTTCTAGGACCGTTTATCATGTCCGTTTTGTTTTTCTTTTTCTTTTTGGAGGGGTGGAATTCCCTTGCAAATCTCCCATGGAGCAAATTAGAGCACCAAATTAAAACATGTATTATTTATGCAATTCTTTTAGCCAAAAAAGAACAACCTAAACCCCTCACATGATTTCTATATATAATGATTTTATTACTGAAACTCTATATACTGTAAAACCCATCTTGCAATGAACACAAAGACGCATCTAAGACATATGCTGTAAGGTTGACAGACCTGAAATCTTATTTATGAGCTAACTGGCTAGTCAGTTTCTCCTGTACAGGGTTTGAGCACCGCTGACACAAGTGACAAGTTCTTGGACTGGAGTATTTTTAGATATAAATTTGAAATGAAGGGATAACTTTAGGGAATGTTTCCTGCAGTCCAATACACAATGGAAGGGAAAGCAGACAGATTAGCAAGCATGTCTTGTAAAAGTCCAACTTAACTGCTCCAGGAGGACGTCAGGAATATATTTATATTCTGAATTTTTTTGAAATTTCATAACCCTTTACATTAACTGCACCTTTATAATTCATTATTCACTCACAAAACATTCATAAGCAGCATGTAAGTATATCCTAACATAGGTAATGTGAAGCATTACCAAATATTTGCTTAATTGGCCCTTATTGCTCTGTATATGAGGAGAATGGCACTGCACATTGGGTCAACTATTGTTGTTTTAAATAAATAAATGACTTGACTTGTGGCCTCGTAACAGCATTTAGTTCGTAACCCAGTGCATGCCTCACATAATGTAAGCAAGCCAATCTGACACCAGTCACAAAAAAACCCCAACAAAATCAAAAATAACCTAAATTATAAACATCCTACCTTTTATCCATTCTCCAGCTGCTCATTCTTGTCAAGGCAGCAGCGAGTAATAAACATGCAAACAAACTAATACTCGAGCTGTGAGATTCCCTGTGCACATTTTGTATGCAGATTTATGGTATGGGGTCACAACAGTCATAAATATTTCAGGAGGGTAGGATGGCTAATTAAGATTTGGCAGGTTTGCATGTGGTCACACAAAGGGTTAACAGGTTACTCAAACTTCTAGATATACATGTGCCCATGAATCCATATTATGACCACTAATTCAAGCTCTTAGCTTCACATTGCTGGAGAAGTACCAAAATCTAATGACAAACTGCATTTATGTGGTTTGATGCTTTGTCAATCAAAACATATATATATAGGGAGGATTTCAAACAATTCACAGATTACAAGCCAGCTGTGAGACCTGGAGGTACAGCTCACTGCCTGCCTGGTGCTAAATGGGTATAACACAGTACAGCCAAGTTGTGCTCTGCAGTAGGACAAAGTAAAGGCTGCAGGTTTAATACTGTTCAAAAATACTGGGAGTTGTAGGATCAGGTCCCATGATAAGAGATGCAAGGAGATCCAACCAAATTAACAACAAGATACCACTTCCACTGCAAAGTCTTGGTTTTGTATCCACTGAAATGTATAAAAAGTACAGAAAGCATTATGAAACCTAGGAGTTAGCAGCGCATTTTACTAAACGGTGTTTAGTGGCATGATCTTCATTACTTTAAAAATGCATTAGTGCAAATGATTGTGTCTCAGGTTTTTAAAATCAACGGGCCTCTGCACCGGCAGCCAAAGCCCAAGAATGTAGGGCATCCTGGCTGAGTTCTGCCGCACTGATCACAGACCGGCTCCGTTCCCACCATCGCCCTTGGAAGGAGGCAGGCTAGTAGAGCTTTGCTGTTGTCTCAAGGAGAGCCCTGGGCTCCACTCCCCCCCACC
Source organism: Pollimyrus isidori (assembly GCA_019775955.2). Taxonomy (NCBI): domain Eukaryota; kingdom Metazoa; phylum Chordata; class Actinopteri; order Osteoglossiformes; family Mormyridae; genus Pollimyrus; species Pollimyrus isidori. The sequence goes on along the minus strand of JABFDZ020000030.1, from coordinate 4,487,698 downwards.
TCAATCTGTCTGCGCAGTCAGTGTGGCGGAGGAGGGTCATGTGTCGGGGTGGCAGGGTTCAGAAAACCTTGCTCCCGTCAAACGTTAATGACTGCGTCGTCATCGTCTTCCTTGGCTTCCTCCTGCGAGACTCCTACCCCGGCTTGGCTGGAGCCCTCCTCTGTAGTATTGCGGGGATCAATGACATAGCGGTAATCGCTGCCGGGGCCCAACCCGACTCCCGAGGCCACCATGAGCCAATCTTTCTCGTCCTCCTCCATGCCAGCGCACTGCCAGGGCACGCCCCACACCGCCTCGTCCGGCGTCGGCGCTGCCGCCCTTTGTGCCGCCTCCGCTTCGCTGTCCTCTCCCTCCAGGTTCACGTACAGCAGAGCCTCCTTCCCAGGACCGGGCGAGAGCTCTGCCAGCACGGCGTCCAGTTGGTCAATCAGCTGTCGAAAGCCGGGTCGACACTTTGGCACGGGGCTCCAGCAGCTGTGCATGATCTCGTAGCTGGAGGAGACAACGGGCAGAGGTTTGCGTGACTGCTGCTCGAAGGCAATAATCTCAAACGCGTTCAGAACAACAAACAATTTCTAATAATCCATGACAGTCCCCGTGACAGAAGGTGGATACTCACACGTCATCCCGACAGTCGGACGGCTGTTTGAGGCGCTCTCCCTTGATGAGATACTCGTAGATTTCAGAGTTTTCCACCCCGGGGTATGGGGTCTGTCCCCGAGTCATGATCTCCCACATGGTGACGCCAAATGCCCACTGTAGGAGATAGAAAAGCAGGCCTTCAGTACGGGCCATGCCAGCTCCACGGATCTGGCTGAACAGCTTCGGCCAAAATGCTAATTTAAATTGGGAATTGTACTATGTTACATGACATCCTGTAGAATGGAGTTTTCCAATCCAGTCCTTGGGGACCTGCAGGCAGTCCACATGCTCATTTTGCTCCTTCCCAGCTCCCAGTGGAGTGGACTGTCTGTCAGGAAACTGGGAAGGAGCAAAAACATGCACTGGCTGGGGAGGATCGGGCTTGGAAAAGTAACTGTGCTATTCCTCCTTTAATGAAGACCAATCAACATAAACAAAATTAATGAATAATCCCCAGAAGGGCTTTCTCTTCCAATTTATATTGAAAGTACATGAAGAGTAAAATTTATGTGTTCCGATTAAAAGAGTAATCAAATGATTACCAAACTTCTCCCTCATATTGGCATTACACTGGGATTCACAAACTAATCAACCATATAGAAGTAAAGATTCTAATATTTAAATTGATGCAACTTAAAGACTATTCCTTTATAGAGCTTATGAATGGTTTATAATCAGGATATTATAATCAGGTTGTAACACTGTAAATAATTAACAGACAATTGTAAAGTTATTCATGAGTTACTACCATTAATAAGTGTTAAAAGAGAGCCTTATCGTAAGGTGATACCCTTAAATTGATATTGCAGTAAATGTGGTATGAATACATTTCTTGAAAAAAGAGACTGCTGTTTACTGAGCATGAGCAACAGATCCATATGGCGTATGTGACTGATGCCACATCGAGATGAGACTTGAATAATGTCATTTAGTTCACAGATAAAAGACAGGCATTGAGGAGTCTTTCTGCGTAATGGGCTGGGTAATGGAGCATGCTTGTCATGGCTGAGCTGCGTAAGGAGGGGTGGAGGGTGAGATGGAACAGGTTATGCTATATGTTATGTGTCAAAGTGATTGATGACAGGGATCAACACTGCAGCCTTCCTCTATTTCTGTGTGACATCACACATATCAAAACTGATGTGTTGGACCAAAGAAAACATCAAAACAGAAGTGTGACAATAGGGATACACACTATATTGCCAAAAGTACTGGGAAACCTGCTTTTGCATACACATTAACTATAACGACATCCCATTCTCAATACATGGAATTGGCTCACCCTTTGCAGCTATAACAGCTTCAACTCTTCTAGGAAGGCTGTCCACAAGGTTTAGGAGTATGTTTACGCAAAATTTTGACGAGAAGGCCTGGCTCACAGTCTCCACTCTAGTTCATCCCAAAGGTGTAAGGTGTTCTATTGTGTTGAGGTCAGAACTCTGTGCAGGCCAGTCAAGTTCCTCCACCCCAGACTTGCTCATTCATGTCCTTATGGACCTTGCTTTGTGCACTGATGCGCAGTCATGTTAGAATAGGAAGTGACCATCCCCAAACTGTTCCCACAAAGTTGAGAGCATGACTTGAATGCCGCATCATTAAGTGTTCCTTTCACTGGAACTAAGAGGCCCCCCTGCAACCCCTGAAAAACAACCCCACACTGTAACCCCCCCTCCATCAGTCTTTAAACCTGGCACAATGCAGTCAAGCAAATCCCGTTCTCCTGGCAACCGCCAAACCCAGACTCATCCATCAGATTACCAGACCGAGAAGCGTGATCTGTCACTCCAGGGAACACGTCTCCACTGCTCCAAAGTGCAGTGGCAGTGTGCTTTACACCACAGCATCCGACGCTTTGCATTGCACTTGGTGATGTAAGGCTTGGATGCAGCTGCTCGGCCATGGAAACCCATTCCATGAAGTTCTCTACACACTGTTCTTGGGCTAATCTGAAGATCACATGAAGTTTGGAGGCCGGTAGCTATTGACTCTGCAGACAGTTGACACTTTCTGCACACTGTGCGCCTCAGCATGTATTGTCTCCATTCTGTGATTTCACATGACCTACCACTTTGTTATAATACCACTAACAGTTGACCATGGAATATTTAGTAGTGGGGAAATTTCACAAATGGACAGGTGGCATCCTATCACGGTAGCACATTTGGATTCACTGAGCTCCTGAGAGTGTCCCATTCTTTTGTAAATCTTTGTAGAAGCAGTCTACATGGCTAGGTGCTTGATTGTATACACCTGTGGCTATGGAAGTGATTGGAACACCTGAATTCAATCATTTGTAGGGGTGTCTCAATACTTTTGGCAATATAGTGTATAGTCTTTAAATATTCCACATCACATACCAAAGAGCATGGGGCCTGACCCTGGTGTCTAGGGCAAATTCACATGATTACGCCTCCTGAAATCTCACACGAGAAGAAGCAGATTAATGCTTCGGTTATCCCAGGGTACAGTCTAGGGCCCTGGAGAAATCAGAGACCTTGGGGAAAATGGAACAGCTGATTGATCTCCCAAGTGGGCCACTTGGAAATAACCCATCAGCCCAACTGGGGGGGCATCATGTCAGCCTAGGGCCCGCAGAGAGGTTAATTTGCCCCAGAGGACAAACAAGGGTAATACTCTGGACAGCATGTTTGTCTTAAGGGTGCATGAAAACACACCCATAATCACAGTCTTTGGCCAACCCAGATGCATGTTTTCTAATCACCCTAAACATTAGTAATGGCTAAAGCCACTTGAAATGCTTCTCATAAACAATGCACAGCTCTTCATAAAGACACGTGCTATATTTTCCCAGTTGCCTCAAGCACAGACTACTGGATGCTTCCTAAATCCCTAACCATAAATATGCACTGTGACCCAATATATTTCATAGCATTACATGTACAGTGTCCTAGGTGCAAAACAGCTGAATGGTGGTTTTCAAATCATGTCAGCTATCATTACTAAAAAAAATTATAAATCAAATAAGCTAAAATAACGTACAAAACATTAATGTAACAATAAAACAAATAATTAGAACATTGCGTATTTTCCAAAATAAATGCAGTTCATGTCCTTCAAAGATGTGTTTAATCATATATGAACGTGTAGAACATGTGTGATGTCACATGCATGGCATCCAATGAGGCCTAAGCGACTCTTCATTACCATGTATGATAAAACACACACCGTGTGACATAACTCTCTATTTGAGGCACCACGCATTTGTAGGTCCCGCGGCTCAGTCCCACCACTATTACTGCACCCAATAACTTCACATTTCTTTCTGTGACACCATGGGTCAGGTGGTGACATGTACACCATGTCCTGCTAATTACACCTGCAGCTCACTGTGTGCTCTCCGGCTATGCCTGTGACACGTACCACGTCGCTCTGGGTCGTGTAGACGTTGTCGGCCAGGCTCTCCAGGGCGATCCACTTCACAGGGAGCTTGGAGACCGAGCCCTGGCGGTAGTAATCCCCGCTGTAGATCTTCTTGGACAGGCCGAAGTCAGCCACACACACGGTCATGTCCTCATTGAGCCTGGTAACAGGAGAGAGGAAACAGGTGACAGTTTCATCTGAAACTGAACAGAACTTAAGCCCAAAGAACGGCACAAAGAGATCCACTTATTATAAAAGAAGAATAAGCATACCACACAAGGATCAAGTCATATGTCACAGACTCATTTGCATAATACCCAGAATTCTTAAGTATCAGATCCTATATGAGGGATTGTATGGGGCACAATGAGGCTGTTGGTTAAATTCCTGTCTTTGTTCTGTATGTGGACTCATGTTGATGATACCATTCCCCCTGGGTACTCTGGCTTCCCACGTAGAGTCCAAAAACATGCAATTTAGGCGGACTGGTGTCTCTAAGCTGCTCTCGGTGCATGATTATATGTGACTTCATCCTGTCTCATGCCCCCTGCTTCTTTAGAAAGGCTTTTTCTTCCCACAACCCCGATTTAAATAAGTGGCTCTGAGGCCGTATACAGAACGAACAGGGAATCATCAAGGTGATTATCTCTGCTGAGACGCCACTTTTTCCCCGTTTGGACCAGCAAACAAGGCCACGGCGGAGTGACGGTTCAGTATGCTCACATGCAATTTCGTGCTGCCAGGTCCCTGTGGATGATGCTTCTGCTGCTCAGGTACTCCATCCCTTGAGCTATGTCCAACATGAACTTGACCAGCGTTTGCACAGAGAGCACCTGAAAGTGACAAGGCAGGTCAGCTCGCTCATTTCTACGATGCACGTCGTTGTGTGCATGAGATATAAAGGAACTAACACTCAGTAACGTAACACTCGCCAACTTCATTTCAATTTATGCAGTTGCTTCAGAACACATGGATGCTTGTATGCAGACTGCTGCCTTATCATCTCCTGGGTGAGTGAAAGACTTACAAAGGGATCCTCTCCAAGACGCGACATCAGCAGAAAGGTGTGCAGATCTCCATGCTTCATGAAAGGTAGAATGACCATGGGAACTGGAAGGCGCTGCTGGGTTCGTCTGTGCAAACTCACCCCTAGGGGGAGACAAAGAGTTGGTAAATAATTTAAAAAAAACAAAAAAACGTGCAAGCACATCTACACGCGCAATTGTTTCTAACAGATTAGCCAAGGAACAATACATAATCATGCTTTTCATTGTTATGATTTCATGGTTATGATTGGCCTACCGATGAGCTGGATAACATTGGGGTGATTGAAGTCCTTCATGTATGCAGCCTCTTTCAAACACTGCTCAATGTCACTGGAACTGGTGATGTCAGCTGGACGACACAGGGCAAAGTAAGACCAACCTTCAATTATGTCAGAATACTATACCTTAATGGGGGTAACACTAATACAATGATTCACGCTCAATGCTCATGAGAGACAAACAGTGCTGGTACGAAACATAAGGATCCCCCAGACGAACTTGAACGACTAATGTAATTTTGTCTTAGATGGTGTGTTGTGGGGTGTCAGTGATGAAGCTGGCCTGGAGTGTGGGGGGGGCGCGGGAGGTCAATATGGTGCCACCCCCTCAGATGTCACTGGTACTAGAGACAGCCCTACTTGAAAAGAATCTACTAGAACAAACAACTGCAAGAAGACATGAAAGTAGATAAGACACATGGGGCTCACATTTGAGAACCTTCACCGCCACCTTCTGTAGAGAGTTGTCCTCCATCTTCAGGTATGCCTCACGCACCGAGCCAAACTCTCCTAAGTGCAAAAAACAAAGATACAACGTCTCTGCATGTACACTTTTGCATGCAGCTTCGTTGAGTTTTTTCACTATGCAGATTAAAGTACAGCCGACATACTGCGGGCACATAAGAGGTCAAAGACCATCTACTAGGAAAATGTTACCTTTGGTCTTCAAGAGTAAAATAGCGCCATGCAGACAACACCAGAGAAAACCAGTCTGCTATCAACTTTTAAAATAGGGAGTCAGCAGAAGAATCTTGGATCCCACCTTTCCCCAACATGTGTCCCAGTGTCAGCATCTTCTCTGAGATCAAAACATCCTGCAGTTTGTTCCTCAGATCGTCGCTCAGACCAAGGGTGTCCACTAGATGGCGATAGAGGCAAATTTAAATAATGCCACGTTAAAGCTGCTGTGTCAGTGGTCATTTCGGGTGACTGAAATGTAATGCTCACAGGTGGATTCTGGGAGCTGGGGGCCATGTCTGTTGAAAGATCTGGCTGCTGTGAAAGAAACAATAGCTTCACCCCCTGAAGGCTGGAAAGCAGACCTGAAAAAGAAATCTGAGTTAACAACTAGAAGGCCGGATTATAAACTATCCACTACATCAAATCACAGTAATTCTAAAAAATAATACTTGCAGGGGGAAAAACAAATTCCAGAAAATTTAAAAATGTTTGAGTTTTTTTTCCAATTTACTTTAAATCTATAGATTGTAATAGTCTTGCATGATTCAAGTTCTGCATGTTTACACATTTCTCATTTTAATGTAAACACATGAAATTGACTACCGACAGTTATGTTCAGTAAAAACAAAACTCATGTACAGATGGCAGAGAGTGCAGTAGCTGGCCCTGGCTGCAACATAGCAGTGAATAGCAGTCGCCCGGAGGGTCATACAGTTTAATTAAAGGCTCAGTGGTACAGCTTGTCAAGGCTGGAGGGATGTTCCTACCCATAGTGCGTCTCCTTCCCCCTCTGGTGCACCAGGACAGTCAGAAGCAAGCCAATCATGATGGCCACCAGGGCACCCAGGAGCAACCCCACCCACATGTGGCTCCGTTGGGTCGGGAGGGGCAGTGCTGAGGATTGAGTCACATAAATACATAACAAACCAGTTCCGCCATTTTGCACAGCCAGTCATGCAAGACTCTTAAGGACGTCTGAAATAAAAACCAACCTAAACTGCCAACTTTAAACTTAAGATGAATGGAAAGCACATTTGAGGGTATCGACCCCCCTCTGTCGGTCTGAGGCGTTAATGTATTTATAACACACTAGCAAAGAAGTCTTTTGGTGGGTGTGAAGAAATACCAACCGGTATGGGGCATCACCAGCACAGGCTGACTCCAAGGGCCGCACCCAACCACCGTGCAGGCGGACACTTGGAACGTGGAGTTGAAGAAACGTCCCGGACCTGACAAGTGGGCCCGGTTCTCCTTAAACAGCAGCGCCTCCTACAGGACGGCAAGAGCAACTGCAGGGTCATATCTGACATCCAGCAAGGCTCATCCACGGCAAGTGCATCTAGTTCAGATTAGTCATCTAGTGGTTTGTGTGCCAGATAAGCAATTAGTTGACTGACTATCCTACGCTTGGGCAAATTATGACAATGTGATTTATCACCATATTTTGGGCATACTATGGTATTTTGAGATCAGCAAACTGTATCCTCAAAATTTCAAAATAGTGGAACAGAGTTCCTTTGAAAAATACCATCAAAGTATGGTTTAACACATATAATATCTGTACAATATGACCATATGAAAAACAGATAGCGCCCAAGACTAACCTGTCAATAACTTAACTTCTCTTTTGTTGTGAGATTTTTCACAGTTTAAGGAAACTTCAGTCTTCTAGCTCGTCAGCAATGGTATACTGTATTCAAATCACTGTCTCTTTTCACCCACCATAGTTTTTTTCTACCAGTCAGGTTAACAGTACTATCTATATGCTTCCTGTTAAAGTAGAACCTCTCTCAGTGAGTCATTTCCTGTATTTACTGAGTATTTATAGCAGTGCTCATAATTATACCTTGATAAAGAGTTACACAAGACTACAGGCTTGATTTAGGGGTCATCTGAGGAGCAGTCGCACCCACTGTACCTGGCTCTCCCCGCTCTGGATCCACTGCACCTTATACGCCTGTAAGCGTCCATGAAGCTCAGCCTCCTCCAATGGGGCCCAGTTCAGCGACAGCTGAAGCTCTGACAGGTCAAAGGTCAAGTTGCGTGGGGCAGCCGAGGGCACTGGGAAATAAGATGGGGAATGAAGTCCACAAGAGGCTTAAAGGTGAAGGCCTGGATTTTCTGCAGTTAAACACATACAGTGCATTTCATTACAGATGCTAGACGGGACGGAAAAATAGCACACAAGTACTTTAGAATGGGCCAATGAAGTTTTGGCAAGAAACAAGGTTTAAAGAAAGAAAATCCACATGCAAAACTGTAGTATCTTCTGTGAGCAACAGTGGGCAACATTGCACTGAGCTCCAATGCAGTGCAATGGATTGAGGGCACTCACAATGACTCATTGTGCCACTGGGGATGGAATCCATTGGCACTGGGCCAGGCCTGCTAGTATACAAACATGCTAACGAGGCTGAACCCTCAAACCTCCCTCTGCGCTCCCCGTTTCCACCAAATGAGGAGACACTTCTTTCAAAACCAGAACAGTTGTTACTCCACCCCTACTTCCTCTAAATACCTAACTGTCGTACCAAATCCCCCCCCAGTGCCTCCATTTTTCTTCACCGCACCAAGTAGAAGAATAAAGTGTGAACATCAGCAGAAAGTCCCATCTACTGCTCAGCTGGACGTTGGAGGTGGGGAGGGAGAAGCTACAGGCCTACAGGACTATGGACAACTTCAAAAACCATATTAGCATGTCACATGTTACCTGGATCTGAATTAATTCCAGTAGGGAGTAAGGTTCTCTGCTGAGCTATAGTTTGTTTATGACTTTACAATTTCTTCACCCATGTGGAAATACACCCAGCCGCCCCCAAGTAAGACATACCTGCTTCTGGCGTTTGAAAATCAACCCAGCCTGAAAAAGGGGAGGGTCCTACTTCATTGCTGCAGCAGATTCGCACACTGTAGTTTGAGTAGCACCTCAGCCCGCCAATGACTTTCTGGAAAGGCGGTACTGGCACGAGCTGCTCTGGAAGCTCCGATCTCTCCCCAGATTTCTTTGACATCTAACACAAAGATAAAGGATGTTATTCATCTCAGACACATCAGAGTCTGAATTACCCATAAACTGCTTCCTCAAACAGAAGTCTTCTATCAAACACTATTTGGCAAACTTTAAACGTCCCATAATCCTTTTCTTTCATGCCAAGTGTCTCGAATGACATTTTCGACCTTTTTTTTTATCATAGCAGCTCAACACTTGCAGGGCTCGCCCAATGTTTGAGAATGACATTTTTTCCATGTGTGAATAATGAGGCTATATTAACACCCCCGCACACACCACCACACAGTCACTTGACAGCTTTTCATGCCAGAACCTTCCAGAGCATAATCCATAAAATGCCAAAATATGTATTTCCATAACACACATAAAATATGTATATTATGTGACCAATGGTCAACAACACAAAATGTAGACCGGACCAATTAGGCCGCAAGAACACCCAGGTCAAGGTCAGCCAGCTCCCTCAGGTTTGGCCCGGAGTGGGTCAGCACACATGTGTGAGGGGCGGCCCGGCCCTGATACAGCAAGGAGGACCGGCAGGCAGCAGGCAACCTTTCTGACTGCAGCATAGATATGTTCATGCAGCGGCCGGGAATATCGGCAGGCTGGGTGTGAACGTCCACAGGCCAAACGCCCACATGCCAAATGCCCACAGGCCAAACGCCCACAGGCCAAACGCCCACATGCCAAATGGAGCTGGCCCAGCACCCCCTTGCCCCAACTCCCCCACTAGTCCTCGTCCTCCATCGCTAACAAAAGCATCCTGCCATTTCAGCACATATTTTATAGGTCTATCTCATAAACCAACAGCTTGCACCACAGACAGAAAACTTTCAAGGACATGATCTGTTTGTAAAGCAAAACACATTTGTTTACAAATTTGTTCATATACCATGTGTATATCCTATGTCAAGGTGCATGATCCACAGCAGGAGAAAACCATCCACTGTGGTGTGATACTTTACACTCAAGTGTCCTAAATTGAACTTCTAAAATATTATGAATTCTAAAGTCATGTTTCAAACTGTGCAATTACAATTTACTGCTATCTTAATCTATGAAATTAATTCCACAAATGAGCTATTTGGAATCAGTGCAATGACCTACCCTCAATGCATCCTGTCTATGATATTTTTGTTCTCTTTACACACAAGTCAGCATTAACAGAAATAAGATCTATAATAGATATGACTCAGTATGATCACATATTTATATATGGCTGAACCTTTTTAAAAGGAAGTTTTCACAGTCAATGCTTTACTGACACACTGAAACCAAGAACAACACAGGAGGTGATGACGGCATTCACACGTCTACGTGCGTTTAGGAGCATCGGGAGGTACCTGGATTGTGCAAGCCTGGAGATCGGAATACCCAGTGAAGCCAGGAGTCCAAGTCAGGGTGACATTATTCTCCTTCATCTGGACCACATGCACTGCCTGGGGGGCTTCTGGTAACACTGCATGAAGAGAGACAGCCGCCACCGCGAGTGACGTCAGTGACAAGACACAGCATCACACAGAAAAGCAGGCAGGATTCACCCACTGGTATTCACTAAAAATAGCTGCAAGGCCATTACATATTCAACAAAATAAGACTGATATCAGAAGCTTAGCCAGAGTGGACTGACAGTGACAGAAGCCATTTCGCTTCCACATAAAGGCCAGACTGAAGGTCTTTCAGGAGAGGCTGATAACTGGACGGAAACAGCACTGCAAGCCTCCCTCTGAGTGCCTACTGATCCCTGTTTGTTCAAGCTCCTTTGCCAGTTTAAGAGCGCATGTTTTGTGCCAGGTTTCAGGCTAACATTGTGTGAGATGGGAGGGGGAGCGAAAGTGAGAGAATCTGGGCATTCAGAGTAACTGTGAGGGCGGGCCTTATGAAATGCGAGGCTCTCATTGGTCGCGGGGGTCGCGAGTGGCTCACCTTTGATGTGCACAGTGCCGGTGCGTGACACAGACACGCCCCTGGCATTCTTCGCCTCGCAGTAGAACTTGATGCTGTCTGTGATGCCTGCAGGCACACAAGAGCCCAAGAGAGTTATGGGGCCTCTTAGGTGTCAGGGGCCATTGTTTGGCCTGGGGGAGGGTGCCTAAGACTTCCTGTACTGGGAACATTCGCGTCAACTAGCTGGCTAGTGCACACTCTGAAGCTGATGAACATTAATGGTGATTTAAATGTGGAATACATCTCATTTCCTGTCATGATACATTCTCCCCCCCTGCGTTTTTACACCAGTCAGCTCTTTCACTGATTTATTTCAAGGACAGGGTGACAAAAGGCCTTTAGCACAGACCTATTCAACAAAAAAACTGACCCTATAATGCACCAGAACTGAGAGGCCTTATTGGAGGCTTTCTTCACGAACTTATAAAAACTTTGGCCTTCGAAACTGAAATGAACATCCTGAGTTCTCACTTGCCAGCAGATTCCAAGCTGGTTGTTGAGATCTATTTTCCTCTTCCTCAGACAATCAGCGTTTTACACTCCGTATGACGCCGATAATGACTGATGGGAAGGTATTAATCAATGAGCTTATGGATGTCTCTGCAAGGTCCAGTATAAACCACAAGAACATTTTTGCTTGTTATGATTTGGTCACATTTCACACCGTAAAAAGATCATTAATAAGTAAATCAAAACAGAGAAAAATAGCTCTGCTATGCAAGTCCTCTGAGCAGCTTCCAAATCTGGGCAATATACTGGTTCATACCGAAAAGCGTTTTTTATTGTTATGATATGATTTTTTCTTATACTGCAAGCGCAGTAGCGCAACTGAGACTATTTAAGGGGGGGGGGGGACCTTTTTCACTGCTGCACCACTAAAAATGTACCATGAAAGACCAGAAACGGAAGATATAGCTGACGCTGG
>JABFDZ020000030.1:4437945-4461533 GCA_019775955.2 Pollimyrus isidori | reverse complement strand
GATGTAATGGTGTGACGGATGTAATGGTGTGACGGATGTAATGGTGTGACGGATATTTTCTTGACACGCTTTGGGCCCCTTATTACTAATTGAACATTATTTGAATGCCACAGTCGACCTGAGTTTTGTTTTTGACCATTTCCATCCCATTATGAACACAGTGTATCCAACTTCTAATGGCAACTTCCAGCAGGATAATGCACCATGTCACAAAGCTCATATCATCAGACTGGTTTCTGAAACATTCGCTGTATACCCTTCACAGTCACCAGCTCTCAATCCAACAGAGCACCTCTGGGATGTGGTAGAAAGGAGCATCCAAGTTAGCACTAGCAATGTGCACCTAATTAAGTGGCCAGTGTGTGTATGCAGGAAAAGTACAGTTTGTTCACTTGTTTTTAAGTACAAAACACCTACTGAGTCTGTTACTGTTTATGCTGAGGCTCTTCAGCTGGGCGAAGCTGCCGATGAAAGCAGGCAGGGCTTCAATCTTATTGCTGGATAAATCTACTGTCCGGAGGTTTCCGGTCAGCCTCTGCAGCTCCTCCGGGAACTGAAACACATCAGAGGGACATCACTCAGACCCAGAGCAACCAAACAGTTAAGGCAATGGTCCATATTCTTCCAAACAAACTTTGTGGCAGATCACATAAACAGGCACCAAAGGAAGCCCAACCAACAGGACTGATTTTGCATTGGTACAATAAAAGCATGAGCGTGTAACAGAAAAACAATACCAATATATAAAATGTTTCTGTATTAGTTATAACTATGCATTTTCTCCGGGCAGTGACTTTTAAAATAGGTCACCTACAAGTTCAGCTGCATAGGATAAAGTGTGGGTAGTCTGACCTCTGGAAGGCCTTTTCCTGTCAGCTGGAACACTCCTGTCTTCTGGGAGGTCTCCAGGTGAGCTTTGAGAGCACTGTTCCCCATTGCTGAGCCAGCTTCTCACTCAACCTGTGTGATCACACCCACTTCAGTGCACCTGTTTACCTCCCCCCAGTTTCCCCAGAAACCAGCACTCCGCAGCAATGGCCATCTGAGGGAGGTTATAAAAAGTAACGAATCCACTTAAGACTGATGTCCGGTTGGTGCAATGTAAGCTCAGTAAGGACATGTAAGGGCAGTGTGTGGCTATGGTCAGAAGGTTGCTGATTTGAGTCTGGCCTCGGCAGTATAGTCACGTCTATGGGTTCTTGAGCAAACCCCTTAACCCCCAGGTCCATAGGCACTGCTGCCCATTCGCTGCTAAGCTTGCTCTCACTTATGTATGTGTCTGTGTGTCATGGACAGCAAGAGGAGGTTGGCAAAACGAGAAATTCCCCACGGCGATTAATAGTATTATAATCAGACGCACGGGAACGCAGCAAGTGATGTGACGTCATCGCTACTCATGCGTCGCCGTTTTTTGTTTTTTTTAAACCACTCCCCATTGTTTTCACAATGCATCTGCAGCTCCAAATATAAGTTCATAAAATGCTAATCAAGAAGCACATTTATACGAAGTCAGACGAACCCCACTGTCTACTGCGTAAGTTATGCAAGCTAGCCAGTTACCTCACATTGAAGGTAAAGTTGCAATAATTAAAACATTCCGTAGTCACGGCAGGGGTTGCCCTGTTACCATTTACTACCGTAGAAGATGGCTGACTAGTGAATAAAGATTTCACCGTTGACTGTTTTCAATGAAGGTGGAAATTGACATCTTAAAAAGTTTTCTTCCATTGAAAAAACTAAGCGTTAGCCAACATTAAGTCGGTTCGTTTAAAAGTCAAATTAATTTACAACGATATAAACTTAGCGCAATGTTCAGGAGTTTCATTGACAAGTATCGAAAACAGACGAATACGTGCAAATGTTACTCGAAAAAAAATCTAACGTTTCCCACGAAACTGACAGCATGATCGCCCAGCATCTCCTTGTCACTGCAGTAAATAATTACGCGTTGTTGTTTACTTACGTCGAGCCAGCAACAGTCTCGATAAGTGACTATGAATCTAAAACGAAAATTCTGCGCTTATGTAGTCTTTCTGAGTTTTACACAAAAATTTTAGAACAACGAGAAAATAAGTCGCTAGTTGACTTCACCTAAAAATCCTAAGTGCATTAGGTCCTGGCTTTGCAAAAGCTGACCGAGGCCTAACCCGGTTCCTGTGCTCCTATTGGTGCACGGCGTTTCAGCTAGTGCTGCGCGTGCATTTAAAGGGGAAGTAAATGCTTTTATTCGAGACTTCGTGGGCCCATTCCAGGAAAAACACGGGGTGGGGATACCATGTATGAGATATCAGATAATTATGGGACCCATAGTCGCACATACTTCGAGAGGTTTACAGATGCCATTTCGCCTAATCGCATGTTGCACGCGCATTAACATGAAGAGAAGATACAAATTTAATATGGAGCGGGATTAAGACCCACAGTCTAACAGTAGTACACGCTTGGCAATCGGTCATGCCACTTTGAATAAATTAACCTAAAATAATTATTCATGCGTTATTTGCCCATAGAGACAATCTTTAAAAACATGAAATCTGATATATGGCGAGTGGAAGGAACATCAGTGCCTTTGTTGCTTCGGATCAAGCCTAATAGTTATTTCCGCGAAATGTGTTTACAACTTTTATTATGCAGGACAAAACTACATGTGATACCCAGAAGGCAAAAAGATGACGATAATGTTTATAATTTTGATTAAACAGAATTACCAAAATACGGAAATAACAGAACTGATAAGTAACATTTATCAGTGAATTGTAATCTCACATTTCATGTATTCTTTTTCTGTTTTGTAATTGCACATGTGACAAAACTTAGTGCTCATAAAATGAGCAAAGTTTTAAAGTTTCCCATCCCGGCTTTGGGAATCCACAGATGGTCCACGTTTTTGCTCACTCATAGCTCCCTGTCAGGCAATTCACATCTTTGCTAAGAGGGAGCAAAAACGTGGACTACTGGGATCCCCGGTGACCGCATTGGGAAACAGGAGCAAATGAATGCTTTAAAGCAGGGGTGGGCAATCTTACCCGCAAAGGGTAATACACACCGGCCCTTTGCGGATAAGATTGCCCACCTCTGCTTTAAAGCAATGAGTGTTGTTAATAGACGAATTACCATAGATTATATTATTCTGACAGGTAAGGATAATACTAGGTGGATCGTAGTAATGTGTTATGTCAGAATAAAAACAGACAAGTTCATCTATCGATGGCATCAGTCCTTGACTCGTTTGGCCTGCTTAGACGTAAAGTGTCGCAAAATATGTACGTCATCTTAAACGCTGTGGAAGGCGGGCTGCATTTGAATGTTCCTTTTTTTCTTTTATTAAATCGTAGAAAGAGTTGGGTGTTTTAATGATATGTAAACTTTCGCTTTATACTTAAAAAACACTGTTTTGCAATCCGTTACACTAATCAATGTGTCTGCGTTAGAAATAACGTTTCCTCTTGCTGTCGTATAATAAGGCTCGGTTTGGTTTTTCAGTTGTTGACTGCCACAATGAATCCATGGGACCCCGTATCTCGTTCTGTGACACCTGCTGTCCAGGTCTTAGCAAGATGTGTAGCATCGGGAGTTCTGTCTCAGGTTAGGCACGCAGTTTGGTCGTTTCAAAATAAGGAGTATTGATTAACTCGTATATGGAGTTCCTAAATGCCCTTTTCCCTGCATTTCTTTTAGGAAGATCTCGATGCAGTTCCCAGAGAAAACAGTGTCTTTTCTCATCACCTTCTGGAATCTGAACGAGTTGTAAACATGAACAGTGAGACTGATAATGTATGATGCTATTAAGCGTATTTAATTTGGTTCGACTGACGTTTCTTGTTTTAAAACATTTTATTCACCTAAGTTGTACTGTTGTTAAATACTGTAGAAAAGACTGGAGATCGAGCTGCTGAAGCTCGAGAAGGAGACTGCAGATGTGACTCACAGCTTCTTTCTCAGTAAGTACAAATGGTTTTCTGTATTCCATTAAGTGTATTGGTTAAGTGTAACATTAACGTAAGGCATTGTGTAACTTTTAACTTCCTGAGACCCTACGTTTAATTTGTTAAATAAAATAATGTTTGGTTTGTATGATTATGAGATCCTACTAATCCGAAACAGCTAAAGGAAATAAAACATGCGCACCAAACAAAAGCCGGGGACTCAGGAGGTTAATAATCTACAGATGTGGTTAATGGCGAAGTGCCAAGGCCAACTTGCTGGCATTGCCATTTGTGCAGGTCAAAAGTTCATGGCCCTGCAGCAGTTCACATCCCACCTCCGAGAGGTTCTGCGCGAACAGACAAGCCTGCGGCAGAGGCTGATGAAGCCCTTGTGTCAGCAAAACCTGCCTGTGGAGGCCAGTCTGCAAAGGTGCATGAAGTCAAAAGGCTTTGGCCACAGTCTGTTACTAACATATATGCACCCCTGTATATGTGCTGTTTTTCCTAGTTTTGTCACGTACACAGGTATGCACTGTACAACGTATGTAGTGAGATGCGTTTTCCACCTGCTTCATGGACTGTGCTCAAAAGGGTAAAAATAAACTAAATTAAAATAACATAAATATAAAAAAGCAATAACTGAATTTGTGTAGGCAATGGTTGGAATGCTTTTCAAATGTGTAATTGTGCTTAAACACTGTAACAGAATACTAGCTGACTATAACTTAAAGGGGCAGTTTACCCATCCCCCCCAACAAAAAACATATAAAATCTAGGGATCTTTATCCATCTATATCAGTGGTAAGCCACCTTACCCAGAAAGGGATGCTGTGTGTACAGGCTTTTGCTGGAACTCATTAGATCACTGAGTAGAGGATCGATTGGTTGAAGAGTTTTTGCACCTGCATTTGAACAGCTGACCTAAAGGTTACCCCAAAATCCTGCATATACACCACTTTTTTGTGGATAACAATGGCCAAGCCTGATCTAGAGTGTTGTGGTGAAAGCTGCTTAGTTGTGGAGATATTTCTACTGCCAAGGTCAGTCTTCTTTCAAATGTACTGTATTGGGCCTGAATGGCATTCTTTCTTTGGTGATTAAAGCACCAAAAAATAAATTTAAAAGATTCAACTGCAGTCACCAGAAATCATGACCCAGTTATTGAGAATATTCCATAGGCCTTGTAGTGAGAAGATTTACAACTATTTTCTCAGGAGATAGAAACTATTTTCTTTCAAATCGCAGGGTGATCCGGTTAGTGTGGAGTTAAGAGTTTTTGGCGTTATGACCACTATACAGGAAGAGTGCCAGTCTGCCCCACTGAATTTGAAAGAAGACTGACACATCTGCAGACGATATCGCCAAAACCGATCAGCTCGCACCGCAACAATCTAGATACATAAATAGCACTGTGGCTTGTCTGATGATTTTTATTGCTTTTGGGATGAACTGCCTCTTTAAGCAGTTACTATCCTTACGGAAGCAGTGTGCCGAAATATCCAGTGAACACTTCAGCAAATTTGTTTATATTAGTTTTAATAGGAATTTATATTTAATGAGTGATTTTCATGCCACTCTTGGTGGTTTTGAACATGCAACTATAAATTATGCCCAATAAATAGTTTGTTAATACATAACTATTAATGAATTGTTCTTAGGTATGTGGTGGAGCTTATAGATATGGCAATCGACTTGATCAAAAATTTGGAGACCAAGATGACGACGACTCGGAGGATTCCCACTATAAATCACATGATGACCAGTCTGGTAAGACCTGATAAAGTGTAATCCAATGCTGTGTCATGTATGGTAGTGACTTTTTGACATATTTCTTATCAGTTCAAAAGGCATATAAATTTGTAGTGCACTTTAAATTGCTGAATTTCAAATAGATTTACATATGTTACTATTGTATTATTTGAGAGATGTGGGCTTAAACATTTCCACAAACGGTCAAGTACATAGACTAATGAAGAAAAAATGTAAACATCTCCGCTTACATGCATTAAAAACATGATTAAACTAACAAGCAGCTCTCCTCTCAGGATAATGTCCTGGCACAGGTTTTGACTCAGTTGGCCGATGTGCAGGAGCTGTCCAGACAAATTCTACAGTGGAAGGACCACCAGCGTAGCGAAATGACCAAGAATGAGTCACTCCATAAATCGCAGTCTGCCTCTTCTATGAGTCCTGTCCTGTAAAATTGACTCGGCCCCCTTTTAAAGATGAACGTGCCTTTTTAAACTTTGTTATAGTGTGCATTCTCCATGATTTACCTTGCTGTAAATCAGTTCCTTTCAATAAAAACTGTCGGTGATGTAATTGCATAAATATGTAATTTATTGAAAAATAAAGCCTATTACCTTTTGATAGATTTAGAGTTCCCTTGTAATTTCTGCTGTGCTGGGTGGACCTTGTGATGCACAGCGCTGTCAACTTGTATTTCATTGTCAGTCTGTATCTGTCTGCCCATGCATCCGTCATGTTCTAGCCGCTGTCCTGGTCAGGTGTTTGTGCTTTACTCAAATTTTCCACCTTCTCTGCCATCAGCAGCTTCTCAGAGAGGCTGTCAGAACTGCGTAGCTTCTTGACTGCGATGAGAATGGATGCCACCTTTCGCTTTTATTTTAAAACTGAAGTTGCCTCCAAAACCATTCGGGATAATTGCCATTTTAATGCATATTTTTTATTGAGATCCAAAATCACTCTGGGGGGGAAAAAAAATCTGGGTATAATTTTAGCTGTGATGCATGTCAATTTTACAAAATTATACTTGTGCACAGATTTCAAATGGCTATAAACATATGCAGTGCAAAACATCCTCAATGGGCATTTTTGCCACTAACTAAAAATCAAGAGAATTCTTGATTACACTGTATTTCTGGTGAATTACCTCCACCTTGCAGACCATGCTTTCTCTTTTAAAGCTGCACCTGAGTATTTCAATGTGGTTAGAAGAATAAGTGGGTAAGAGTTAAATGGGTTTTAATTGAAATGCATGATTATAGAAACTTTGAGGCAATTAATCAGGACCATGTCAGCTGTACACATTTTCAATCTGCTTTATGATCTCTGGCCCACTGTTCTTGGCATTTCTCCAGCATAAATCGCTCCTGCAGTAGGTCGAGGGTTCCAAAGAAGATATTGTGGATGTCAGGGGTTAAGAAATCACAAATTCCACTAGGGGTCATTATTACTGTAGTTGATCTTAAACCTGGGCTACTTTCAGCCCAGGGGCCTGTTTCACAAAGCAGTATTACTTTCTTAGCCAGATAACTTGCCAGATTTAAGGTAGTCTAGGCTAAACAGACCTTATTTTCATCAACTTGCATTTAGCCTAGACTACCTTAAATCTGGCAAGTTATCTGGCTAAGAAAGTAATACTGCTTTGTGAAACAGGCCCCAGATGATATGTTGCAAAACATCAATTTTATTGGAAAAAGTGTCGCTTTGAGCACCATATTGTGTTATGCAAGCATCTGAGAAGGCATTTGTACAACACTTGAGTAGGATCTGTAGTGGGCACTGCCTTTTTAATCTGGTGGGGCTATACATGCTACTGCTGATTGGGTAACACACCCACTAATCGACAGAGAACGTACCTCAGCCTGCTTCACAACATTTCGAGCAAAGGTGTCGTTCAGCCTGGACACCATAAGCTAACGTTGCACACTGTTTCAGATCGAACATGCAATTGCTCTGCACATAGTTCAGCTGCAGTTTAAGACAGGCTAGTAGTTTAAATACATCCTCAAATCAGACATTATTAATGACTTATTTATGTGTAGGCAAGTCTGATGAAAGCTTATAGATTTGTATAGGCTATATTTAAAATTTTAAAGGCAGAAAAGGTTATAATTCATACTAATATATCATGTTTTTTATTCCAAAGTAGAAAGATGTGCTGATAAACTGATCTTTACTGCAACCTTGCATTAGTGAAGAAGTTTGAAATATATTTTCCTTTAATAAGCTTGTTAGATCAATGTCCATCCATCCATCTTCTCCCGCTTTTCCATGTTGGGTCGTGGGGGCAAAAGTCTAAGCAGGAAAACCCAGACTTCCCTTTCCCTGGCCACTCATCCAGCTCCTCTGGGGAATTCCCGAGGCGTTCCCAGGTCAGCCGAGAGACATAGTCTCTCCGTGTCCTGGGTCTTCCCCAGGGCCTCCTCCCAGTGGGACATGCCCGGAACACCTCACCAGGGGGGCGTCCAGAAGGCATCCTAATCAGACTGACTCTAAGCCACCCTGTGGAGAAAACTCATTTTGGCTGCTTGTACTCGCAATCTCGTTCTTTCGGTCACTACCCACAGCTCGTAACCATAGGTGAGGGTAGGAACGTAGATCGACTGGTAAATCGAGAGCTTTGCCTTTTGGCTCAGCTCCTTCTTCACCATGACAGACAGATGCAGCGCCCGCATCACTGCCGACGCCGCACCGATCTGCCTGTCGATTTCCCGCTCCATCCTTCCCTCACTCGTGAACAAGACCCCAAGGTACTTAAAATCCTCTACTTGGCGGAGGATCCCATCCCCGACCCGGAAAGGGCATTCCACCCTTTTCCGGCTGAGGACCATGGTCTCGGATTTGGAGGTGCTGATTGTCATCCCAGCCTCTTCACACTTGGCTGTGAACTGCCCCTGTGAGAGCTGAAGGTCATGTTTTGATAAAACCAGCAGAACCACATCATCTGCAAAAAGCAGAGACAATAATCTTGAGGTCACCAAACCGCACACCCTCAATGCCCCGGCTGCGCCTAGAAATTCTGTCCATAAAAACTATGATCAGAATTGGTGACAAAGGGCAGCCCTGGCAGAGTCCGACACTCACTGGAAACAAGTCTGACCCAGCTCTGACACCAGTCACACAGGGACCAAACAGCCCTTATAAGGCAGCCCGGCACCCCATACTCCCAGAGCACCCCCCACAGGACTCCCCGAGGGATGCCAGAGATTGCCAAGTCCACAAAGTACATGTAGACTGGGTGGGCAAACACCCATGAATCCTCCAAGACCCTGCTGAGAGTATAGAGCTGGTCCACTGTTCCACAGCCAGAACGAAGACCACACTGCTCCTCCTGAATCTGAGGTTCAACAATCCAAAGAACCCTACTCTCTAGAAACCCTGAATAGACCTCACCAGGGAAGCTGAGGAGTGTGGAAAAAGGCCCGATAGGACTCTTCTTCAGCTTTGTCCTGGGTTGTAACTCAAAATACAGTTACGAACAAAATGTTGACAAATGTCTGAGATGGTTGGTTTTACTTGTTCTGCACAGGTGTCCTTACTGTCAAAGCAAACAGAAAGGGGGACATCGTGTTTGGTTGCCTGCACCAGAAATAGCTCAGACGAACCACTGCAGGGATCGGGCTTGTTGTGGCTTTTGTGAATGGAGTAGATTTAAATGCCTTCAGCTTACAGAGAGAAAGAGTCCAGCTGGGGTTTGCTCTACAGTCTTCATGGACCGTTGAGTCCCTGATGGTAAACAGCCTCCCTATTGTCACTACACACAGATAGCTCTGCAGTCGGCTTAGGATTCTACACTGTAAGGAAGAAAAGTAAATTAATAAAGGCAATATATATATATATATATATGTGTGTGTGTGTGTGTGTGTGTGTGTGTGTGTATTAAGCAGTGCTTGTTATTTGGACTTTTGAAACGAAACCTGTAAATTTTCAATATTGTTACAGAATTACCAAAAGTGTGCCAAGGTTTTTGGTGAGCACTGTATAAATGGAATGTGCAGTAAATGAGTAAGTACACATTCAGACCTACATATCACAGCAAGGCCTTGGAGCATTCCGGTGAAAAAACATTTATTGGCTTTCATATTTGCTAAGTGATCCATCAAGTACTTCTATAAATTGTACAAGCTAGTGAGTGTGGAATAGGTGGGTGGCCCAAATGATCAGGCTCTTTGGGGAATACAATGCTGTTCTTTCTAACAGCACCAAATCTAATCTAGAAC
Source organism: Pollimyrus isidori (assembly GCA_019775955.2). Classification (NCBI taxonomy): domain Eukaryota; kingdom Metazoa; phylum Chordata; class Actinopteri; order Osteoglossiformes; family Mormyridae; genus Pollimyrus; species Pollimyrus isidori. Next base: position 4,451,641 of record JABFDZ020000030.1, on the reverse strand, counting down.
ATTTTTAATGGGGTGGCAAGGTGGGCAGACAGAAAATGGAGAAATAACAGAAGAAAAAAACAAATATACAATCAGATCTATTTTACACCTACCATGTACGTCTTTTGCTGGAGTATATATCACTTTGTTTTTGTTGTGTTGTATGTGTATAATGTAATTATGTTGGTCCCTGTGTTGTGGTTTTGATTGATGACGGATGTATGTTGTATTATCCAGTAAATAAACTATGTTTTGATGGCTTCTTGGTTGTCTCAACTTGCTATTGATAAATTGCTGGTTTGAAATGAAACACAGCATTTCTAGATTTGGTTATACAGGGACAGTGATTGCATTATACTAGACAATGGTAAATGGCTATAAGGCAATTGAGCTCAATCTCCCACACATACGATCGTTCAGTCGGTCCCCGAACTAACTAATCAACTATGATGATTCTTTCCTGTCATCCTCTGAGTTGAGTTAGTTAGATATACTGACTTCAGGCAGTCCCTGAGCTGAGGAGTCCAAACGGGCTGTTTTGCTGTGCAGGCCCTGAGTTGTATCACCCAGATGTACCGCTTCTGGGTTCCCTGAGATACATTGATCAAACATGCTGATAGCTTAATAGCTTTCAGCTTCCCTACAGTCCCTGAACGAAGATTAAGCTGAACATACATTGTGAGCGAGAATCTTGCATAATCAGTTGAAAGCAGGTTCCACACACTATTACTGCCAGGATGAATGGAGTTAGTAAACAGTAGGCATAGAAGTAATCAGGACAATCCATAACTAACCAGCTAGAATATACTATCTCACAGCATAAAACACATAAATTGGACTCAGATGTAAAAGGGTAAGTAACTTTTCATTTGCATTTTAAAACACTTTAAAACTGTAGGTTGTGTTTTGTTTGAACAAAAATTGCCCTTTTATGTTTTTTTTGCCGAACTGCAGACAAAATAAAAATAAACAACATAGAAGGATAATTAAGACGCCGCTGTGCTCATTCAGCAGTGAGCTTCTGCTTTCCCTCTCTTCTGACATCATTAAACTGTTTTCTGCACTGAGCAGATGATCCGGTGATTCCAGAAGACACACTCATTGCTACCGTATCCCATGCCTACCTCACCTCAAAAGACTTACTGTAGGCGGAACAGTGGTACTCGTGGATGAAGTGCTTACGCCTTTTCACCTTGTGCACGAGCAAGCGAAATGTGATCTGGCTTGCCAGCAAATGCAGCATTGTAATAGCAATCCACTTTGGATCAGACACCTTACACTGGCGCAAAATCTGTTTTTTCCCACCTGTAAAAATAGCAAAATGGACTTGGACACGCCCATAAATGTTGATTATGCTTTACGCTTACACTTCCCTTTAGAATCAGAATCAGCTTTATTCGCCAAGTGTGCTGGGGCACACAATGGATTTTCTTTTGGCTGCTAGAGACTCCCTAGTACGCAGACAATAAATGACACTATACAAACAATAAGACACACTATACAAGAAATTAAATTTTAAATATGCACACATGGGTAACCCAATGTATAAAGGATAAGGTGCAAGGTTGAGTGCAAAGAAAGTTGAGTGCAAAGTGTCGCACACTGCATCAAACTGGTGTGCATGGCTGTCGTTCCAGAAGGAAGCCTCTTCTAAAGGTGATGCACAAGAAAGCCTGCAAACAGTTTGCTGAAGACGAGTAGACTAAGGACATGGTTCCAGTAATCTATGTCCTGTGGTCTGATGAAACCAAGATAAACTTGTTTGGTTCAGATGGTGTCAAGCGTGTGTGGCGTCAGCCAGGCGAGGAGGACAAAGACAAGTGTGTCCTGCCTACAGTCAAGCATGGTGGTGGGAGTGTCATGGTTTGGGGCTGCATGAGTGCTGAAGGCACTGGGGAGCTACAGTAAATTGAGGGAACCATGAATGTCACTATGTACTAACATACTGAAGCAGAACATGATCCCATCCCTTCGAAAACTGAGCCACAGGGCAGTATTCTGACATGATTCTACCTTGCTAAAGAAACTGAGGGTAAAGGTGCTGAATGGCCAAGCACTAACATCTTAAAACTCATTTCATAAATGTACACAAACATTTTTGTACAAGTTTGAAAAATAAAACACACATATACATGTTACATTTTAAAACCCTTGTGCAACTTTGAAAATAAAAAAATCATGTTACGATAACAAAATCTCCTTTGATTCAAAAACCTACAAAATTTTTATAACTTTGTTTTAGTAAAATAAAAGCCACGTTCATATTTTAATTCAAAGCTGATTCACAAAATGAATGCATAAAACTTTGTACTAACAGGCTTGCGTTGCATATACATAACAAAAAGTTTTCATATAACGCGTCTGGAAAATAAAACAGCAGAACGTCTTACATTTTAAAACATCTGTACATCTTACTCTGAACAGCTTATGAACTAATTTCTTTAAAATTATTGAGAGCCTCTTGGAGGTTGAACTTAAGGCTTAATTTGCTTCTGTAGTAGCTCTAATCTTCCTATTTCAGTTAATCTGGTTTAATAGGGCATAGTGTAGATCTAGGCTTACTTTGTAAAATTTGTAAAGAAAAACATTGATGATTTGTTATAAGAAGATAAGCCTGGTATGTCTTAGATCGGAAGGGACTGCTCAGCTAATAGTGTCCATAGTAAAAACAAAAGAGGATGAAATGACATTTAGTAATTATATAGCCAGACATTGGAATCTCCTTCCAGTGAACATAAACAAATCCCTAAATATTACTACTTTTAAGTCCTTGCTAAAAACAATTTTATTCTCTTCCACTTTCACATATTTTATGCGACCAGGACTTTCTCCCTTTTAATTAATGTGTTATGTTCTTTTGAATTTTAATTTTCATATTTTATGTCCATTTAACTGCATGCATTTTATTTATTATTTCATTTTCTGTAAAGCACCTTGAATGACCTTTGTGCTATTAAATGTGCTAAACAAATAAACTTGACTCCATTTGACTTTTACTGTGTAACACCTTTTCGACATCAGAAAAAATACCAGTGCAATCGGGTGATATAAGGAACAAACCCCATCAATGTAAATAAATAAAATCCTTCAAAGGGAATGGGTAATCATTGCAAGCAACACCATTCTTTGACTTTGGCACATGGCGTTTCTGAGGATGCCATGGGGCTGAGGCTCGGTTGTCCCCACAGGGCACTGACATAGCGTGGCTGTCATCTGTACCTGTTTCATGGCGTCCTCCGGGGACTGGCAGCAGGATGTTCCTTCGGTTCTTCAGGAACCGACACTGTCCCACAGATTGGCCACCTGCATATGAAATTACCACGAGCTAATGCTGGGACACACTGAACTATCTCAATGGCTCCACACTCAGCCTGAAAAATGTCTCAGCAAGACGTCTCATTGAGAAAAGCCAGTATAGCTCTCAAAGCCCTACAATAGTGCATCAGTGGAAACCATACAGCACATCACAGATTACATACAGAGGATACTTATTCCCTATTGGTGTGCTCACTGACATCAGGGCTCAAGTAACTATGGGAACCAGCCATTCATGGTGACAATAAATGAGTCATAAATGGGTTGAATGATGACAGAAACACAAAGGTAGGCCTTAATGACAACGGAACTTCTGAAAAAATTATAACGTTGTAACTAAATGTTGTTTCTGCTCTATATGAATAAGCATATTGTTATGAACAAGACAGTATAATTAGTGGAAAGTTTCATGTTGAAAATTTCATGGATATTGATAACTGTTATATTTTTTGTCTAGTATTACTGATGTTGATAAGCAGCTAATCTCTGAGCTGGTGTTGATTAGCTGGCCGTGTAAAACCATCTCACGGGTTACTACTTTGAGTGCTCTTCTAAGTGCATTGCCCATTGTCATAAAATAAAATGCTGTGCAATACAGGATGCAATTTGTCTTGAATTTTATTGGACCACATAATCCATCTCCCCTCCCCCTGCAAATTTTATATTTCTTCACTATTTTCAATCAGTCCATTCAGTCTGTCTTGCCTATTTATGTCACAACTAAGGGGAATGTAAAATATTTAGTGCTTAATCTAAGGACTAGTACAACAGTTCATTCCCACAGGCGCAAGAGCTGTACAGCTAGTGGTTTATAAACTAAACCTTGGGGGGTAATATCAGCAATGTAAGGCTAATTGTACCAGTTGGATGTTTACATAAAAAAGGCATCATCTAATAAACTAAGCATGGTGATTTTAATGTATGAAAAAGGAAGCAGACCAACTAGGGAGATGTACTTGCCTGCTACCTACAGGAAGTGGAGTTCCACGTGTCTGCAGATGAGCAACAGTCACAGGCGGGCGGTGGGTCCCCCGACAAAGTGGATGGCGCTTCGGGGCCAGAAACTCCTGGGTGTCTCTGCATTGCTGGAATTTGGGAGTGAGACAGAAGGGGGTCTGGGGTTCCTCTGTTCACAGCCTTAGGGTTGCGGGAGAGAAGCTCAGGGGCTTGGCTGAGCCAGCCGAAGTCAGTTTGGCTTTGATCCTGTCTCCCTCTGCATACCAAGGGAGAAGGTGAGTCTACAAGACAGATTTCTAATGTTGTTTTGATTGCCCTTGAGTGCTGTGATTGGCTCTTACCATGGGCTTACCCGTGCCTCCAGTAAAAAGGGGGCCTCACCTATCCTATCCTTGTTCAATTAAATTTTAACACCATCTCCGTGGCTAACAAACCGTGGCCTCTGACAAAAACGCAAACTCTAGACCCTAGACTTGGGGGTCTTTGACTGTTTAACTGTTAATGTACCCCTGCATGCTAATATGGGCGGTCAGTGAAGGACAATATGTGCTGTTTGGTCACTTTCACTAAACATTGAATCAAACATGTTAAAAATTTGAAACAATGGAAACTTGAAACATAAGTAGTATTCTAATATAGTATGTAGAAAATAAAAAGCACCCAGTCGACCCTCTGTATCACGGCTTTACTCATCGCGGTTTCGATATACACCGTGGGGTTGGAATAAAAAATTAGATGGGATTTTGTTTGCAAGTTTTGTAAAAGCCACAGATGACAATCAAATGTGTAGCATAAGAACATAAGGTTATAAGAAACCAGAGGAGGCCAATCGACCCATCAAGCTCGTTTGGGGAGAACTGCTGTTGCTAAAATCTTGTCTAGCTCCGATTTAAAGGAACCCAGGGTTTTAGCTTGCTCTACACTAGCAGGAAGACAATTCCATGTTCATGTTTAAATAAATGGCTGCATCACAGTAGTCAAGTGAGGCTGAAATGAATCTGCCTCAGTGTCCTTTTGACATTGCTTCTTAAAGAAATAAAACTGATACCCTAATCAACTTCACACAGGACATGTGGGTAACAAGGCACGTGCAGCTGTGGAATATTTAGAAAGACTTTAAAGTGCTATATATGAACTTCTGTCCTCAACTGTAAGTACCACAACTTTTAAGGAGATTGCCTCCAATTTAAGGTATGTTAGATACCAACACAGAAGTTTTTGAGAGCCCCAATATGTGTGTAATAAACCCCCATAGGTGCGCACCACACCCCCCTCGTTACCTCATGTGAATTCCTGATTGTTCTCAGCTGTTTTGTATTTCCGTTTCTTAGTCTTGTGTATTTAAGTCCACGTCTGAGTCCGTATCGTCAGATCTATCATTGACGTTTGTACTGTGTGGTTACCTGTCTGTCCTGAATAAACACCATCCTTTGGATTTCTGTCTCTCTGATCCTGCTTTCCTGCACCCTGCTCGCTCACCCTTCACACGATCATAACATTCATGGACATACACAATATCTTTTGATTAGATTGATTTATTTGACTTATTTGGACTTGTGTAGAGTAACCAGTAAGGCACTTTCTATCCACATGAATACCAAAGCCTGTATGTGTCCAGAGTTGGCATTAGAGATTTTGGGCCCGGTGAATGTATATCATATTGGGTGCCCAACCCAGAACAATCCAGTTATGTTCCAAATATTTTAGGGCCCCTGTCACTGAATCATCCTATCTCCCTCTCTCCCAGTCTATAGTACATTTTAGGCAACTTGCAAAATGAGAAGTAATTGTTAATTTTCTCCAAGCAGTTCTCAAACACGCCACAGTGTGGTGCAATTGTTCATCTTAACAACGACGGTAGGCAGCGACATATACACGATTAAGCATCACAAAAACACGATAGCCACTATAATCACCACCTGTAAATAAAACTTTATTTAATATAACAGTCACTGCCATTTGTGGAACAATAATATTACTGATAACCATCAGACACCTCCTTGCACAGTACATACCTGTAGCTATGTCTTCATTAAGAATTGTTTCAATTAAACCTGGAGACTACAGGTCAAAACGTATGTGTAGACATGTCAATTTGATTTTTTTTTTTATCTGAGCAGTGACTTATAGTGAAATGAAAATAGACCACAAACAATAAATTCAGGAGCAACATTACTTAAAACAGCTTACTTGATTTTGGGGTTTGTTTGTCTTACTATGAAAAACTCATGCATTCTTCCTGAATGATGGATTATTCATTTGTGGGCTTATTCATTTGTGGGTTTCTCCAGGTTGCAATTCAGCCTGCAAAGAAGTTCCAGTGTCATTTGAAATCTGGTGATATAGAACTTGTTTAATGGATTTCTTTGCAGGATATTCATCTAGGTTCTGTGTGACCACTTTGGGAGGTTGATACCCACCAGTAGTTAAGTGATCTTCTCCAATTTATATCAGTGGTACTTTGTCACCATGAGGCTCAAAACCCCAAGTCTATACAGGACACTTATGGTTACAATTATGGTTCACTATTTAATATACCATATGAGGGACATTGTTTTATGTCCAAATTTAGTAAAAACTGTGATCAACACTCCTTTGTTTGTGTAATGTTGTTGACTTCATTTAACAACCAAACAATGAATCTCTATGTAAAACATATTGCATATTTTGACATATTAAATTCAGCACTAAATGCAACAAAATCAGGGTCATATGTCTGAGTACTGCACGTAATACTCGCTCACAATGAACAATTCCACCTGTCCTACTCACAAATGGAACCCCTGTTTTATTACAAAGTACCACATTCATCAAGCGACATACAGAGAATGATAAACTAACCAGTACACCTACCCTCACATAATAAGATCTCATGATGCAGCATTATTCATCATTTTTGCATCACTATCCAGACAAGTTTCAAACAGATTACATGTTAGATATTTATGTCGTTTTACAGCTATTACAATATTCTGTAGGAAAACCAGTAAGTAATGCTACATTCCAAATATCTGTATACTTGTGCTAAATATGTGAAATCCTTCATCTGCTTAGATCCATGTTTCCCATTCTGGTTGTTGGGAACCCATAGACAATCTAGTTGGGAGCTGGGAGGGAGCGAAACCGTGGACTGTCTGTGGGCCCCGAGGACCGGATCGAGAAACACTGGCTTAGATGTTTCAGTATGCCTCTTACTGAAATGCAATCAAATGCTTTGTCAGGGTTCTCATTTGTTGATGTATCAGAACATGGGGATGATGAATCAGCACGCAGATTTTGCTGATTTTGACCCTAAAGTTTGTAAAATAAACACATGTCGGTAATGTCCTGTCTGCAGCAGCACAAATGAAACAAATGTATCGGCAGAAAGGAGGTTTGTGTGGACAGATGCACTGAGGACCTCACCTATATGCGCGATGGCCTACGTGCCGTGTAACCCCCTCTTTATGTTTTGTTACACTTTTAAAATAAATTTTCTCCTTCTTATCTGTAGAAAACTCTACTTTCCTACTTTTCTTGTCTGAAGTATTATTGAAAACAACTCATAATATTCACCTTTTATTAAAAACAAATCGGTACATAAAATATTAATCTTACAGAGTTACATGGAAATTCGGGGGTTCCCAAGACATCTGGACCAGATGTTGATTGAAGATGTTGTTGGTCCCCAAGTAGTTGCTGTACACTGGGCACTAGTGTGCAGAATTAGTAAATTTGTAGAAAAATAAATGAACTCACTGGTTGCATCCTCTGGCTGAATCTTTTCTACACTTTTCTCCCTGCATCTGAGTGCCTTTGGGCATCGGATATGAACTGTTTCCATGGTTATAACCTTGTGTAGAAGAAGTCTACCCTCACCGTAATTATGGGATTATAGGATCGTATGCACATGGATTTACATGGGTGAAAGCAACATTTGAAAAGTTAACATTAACATAACCATTTGAACAACCTCACTCTTATGCCTCGACATGTAGAGCATTGCGCTATCAACCTAAAGTTTCACGGTTTCAATAGGAGGGAGCACACAATAATTGTAGCTCTTCTCTTAGTCGCTTTGGAATAAAAGCATCAGACACATGAAGTTAAATGTATCTAAATCACTTGTGTGGTTACACAAATGGTACTGCAAGATGTGCAAACTCTTAGATTTTCAACTAAATTAAAATATGATAATAAATAAGGCATTGTTTACCAAAGAATACAATTACAATATACTTGGTCATTCATGTTGGAACTCCACACAAAATTGTGCTACCGTGTTGTAGGTCCCAACCACTTTTCTGAAAGTGATGCCTGAATCGATGAATTCTATCAAAGATAGATGTTGAGTCTTTATTTCTAGTACATCTATGTATTAATTATGGTCCTTAAAAAGTTGCGCATTAAAACTCAATAAACTCACAGGCAAAATAAAATTAAAAAAAACATGGTCCTTATAAAATGAAAAAAAATCCATAAATACCTCCCTTGTTTATTTCTTTTCTGTGTGAACTTGTTTCTGAATGACTGGCTCGTGATGCTATTTGTGGAATAGTTTTTGTGGACGACCTCCGCCCTTGGATCATTAACTGTACATTGAGAATGCCAAGAAATATATTAGTGGAAAAAGACGTCATACATCTCTCTCTTACATGCGCATGTAATACAGCTTCTTCATCATAGGGTGTCAAGGCCGACATAAGTAACCTTGTTGTTAGTTACACTGAGAGGAGGGAGATCCACCCTGAAAGCAGAAAGTGCAGTGTGAATTTGTCAGGATACTTATTATCAATTTTTCATTCTGCACTGTTGACCATGTAGCATGTTAATGTTTTTTATATTGATCTGATGCCATCTGGAATTGGACTATATAAGGATCATGCTGGGTTAATCTCTGTCTTACCTCATGAAACCTTGCCCATCACGAAGAATGCTTCTTAAAAATGTGTTTTTTGTAAATTAAAAACATTGATGAATGTTAACTGACTTAAGGAACCATGTAGAATTGAGCATATAAAATGAACAAAATAAAACCATCTAAATGTGTGAAGTTTCTGGGAATCTTCTGGATCTTTCTGAGGTCGACACAGCAGCTGAATCTCCGGAAGGAGCACGGCCGTGTGGCGCTGGCTGGTCTGAGACAGCAAACAGGCACATTTATGGGGAATGGAAGTGCAATTGCTGAACTGCCATATCTTTGGAAGACTTGAAAGGAAACCCTAAATTACACTGAATGAGTTATTGTGTTCAATGGGTCGAAGCTTCTGCGGGGGAGAAACAGCCTCAGGCTGGAGCAAAATGTCTATACACTGGATTCCAATTAGTCTCATAAAAGGTAAAGCAGGGGTAGGAGGGCAACTACTAGTGCAATCATAAGAAAACAAATTGTACTGTTGAGGCTGCCTGGCTTTTTCTTGGGGGGGGATGCAATCAAGGAAGCCAACAGGACCTTACAATTCTTTGCTTATAGCTATGATGGTACAACCTGGCACTCAGGAAAAGGTTACTTCAGTGTGGAGGCTCTTATGCACACATGAAGGGGATGTGATGTGGAAAGTTCCAGCACAGAGCAAAGGCAGTTTGCACATTTCCCCCCAGACTCAGTCATTTCCTCCCTCGTGACTCGCATAAAGCACCTTAAGAATGAGATGACAAGTCGCTTGGGAATATTATTCTGTGGCCATTTGCGTCTCGAAGCCCTTGTGAAGAGGAGCCTACAGATATCCAGCCTCAGCTTCTGCTGGGAGGGTGCTGGGTGATCAGAGTGGCCTCCGGTTATCTCAACAGGCGAGTACAGAGCTTCAGGTTTGTAGTCAGTCTATCGTGTGCCTGGGCCGAGACTCTCAGAGTGAAGTCTCCAAGCAGCAGGACCCCCGTCGGATATAGTAACGCCGCACCTCGCCCGACTCTCGGCAGCCTTCGGGTCGGTGGACGATCAATACGGGGAAGAAGTGAGCGTCGCGGTATGTGGGTGGGCTTTCGTTCAGCGCCAGCTGGCTGGAGTAGGAGCGGCAACACTGCTCATCCAGGCAGCAGCGGTCCGTCAGCGCGCTGCTGCGGCTCCTCCAGACGCCCACGGTGCGCCGCGACCCGTACATGCGGCAGAGCGAGAAGCGGGACGTGTCCAGGGAGAGCCGCGAGTGGAAGGCGTGCCGAGAGAATATGGAGGAACAGCTGGAACTGAGGGTGGCTCTCCGAGGCCTGTCCTGGAGGCGGTAGCAGTGCTCACAGTCCTGGATCAGCGTCCCATAGCTGCGTGTCACGTAGTTTTCACTCAAGAAGCAGTTGGAAGACCTGGTCTCCGCTGAACCAGAGCCACCTAAATTCATCAGCATGGCCTCAGAGTAGCTGGGGATCAGCTGACGATTGGACCGGATGTGCCACTCCAGCTCGGTGCTGTCCGCCGTCTCCACTCGTGGGAGGCTGTAGCCGCCGTTGCGCAATGGGCCATCATCGCCCGATGGGGAGGGACTGCTATTGCTGTACTCTAGCCCAAAGAGCTTCTCCACATGGTAGTGCACGTAGGCCGTGCGATACTCAATGAGGACCCGCAGAGGCCAAGACAGCATGAGCAGAGCGGCCAGCCAGAAGGCCACCTGCGAGGCGTACCACGGCAGGCGGTCCGGGTCCACGTAGGCGATCAGGTGCTCCTTGAAGTCGACATTCTTCAGCTGCATGCCCTCACGAGCCTCCATGTAGTCGTCTAAGCCCTCAATTTCGGAGAAGAACCGGGCCCGTTGGCTAAGGTAGGCGTTCTCGGGTCCGGTGCCGGCAAAACTGAAGCACTTCGTGAAGCGCAGCCGGGTGGCGGGGTAACCCTCCAGCCCCCGAAGGTCCCTCGAGATGTCCTTGATCCCGCAGTGGCTGTAGTCAAACTCACCCTCAGCCACATGCGTGTTGACCCGCTCGTGGTAGACCTGCGTGGTTGTGTAGGCGTCCCCATTGCGATAGCGGGTCACCTGCCGGGTCCGGCGCACAAAATGGTAACTGATGGCCTTCCACCAGACGCAAGGGCGCGCCCGGCGCATGCGGAGCACCCTCTCGTACACGCTGTCCACATTGGCTTTGCATTGCAGCTCGCTACGTGCCCGGCAGTGCCAGCACTCCACCAGGTAAACGACGTAGAGCATGAGCAGGAAGGCCAGGGGGATGTAAACGTAGCCGTCGGAGCAGGGGCTGTCGTGGTATATCATGGAGCGGCTGCCCATGCCGCCCCCGCCGCGCACTGAGGTGAGGGACGCCGTCAGGGACGAGGTCGCCACGGAGTCGAAGCTCAGCTTGGTGACGCGGGTCAGCTGGCACCAGGCCACGGCGCCCAGGCAGCCGTACATTAGCAGAGACAGCAGCAGGCAGCGCCAGTGGGATTCACGGCACATGGAGGCGCTGAGGGACTGCTTCACGGGCCACTGCTGTGGGGACACAGACAATGAATGGTGCTTATACCGGTGTAGTCCACCAGATTGCTGTAAGTAACAAACAAGAACAGTTAAACCAGCTCTTCTGTGGCGGCTCAAGGAGTGATTTAATGAACCCGGTAAAAGCGATGTGGCTGCAGTGCTTTTCACAATCCCGACTGCTTTAATGCACTTATAGTAATTGCGTCTACCCCTCTAATCGGGCCATGCTGACACGCTATTAACATTTATGCTGTGAAATCTCGAATGACCCGATAAACTGCAGGGCTTGCAGCTCACTATTTAATGCACATAATACCTCACATACGTCACACGGTATGAGGCCTAAAGTAGCGGCTTTTCATCCCCGTCATTTATTCTTTATTTAAGAGGAAAATGTTACTGTATTCAAACAGGGTGCATCTGTGGTGGCTCAGTGGGTTATGCTGTGGCCTCAGTGCTGCGGGGATGCGGATTTAATTTCCTTAATCTGCTCGGTGTGTGTCTGTGTGTATGTGTTATGTATAGATTACATTCTGGGGACCAAATATTCCCAGAATGTGATAACAACCTGTTATTTTGGGGGGCATTTTTTCAGTTCCCCCAAGGGTAAACTCAGTTTTATAAAAGTCTGTGACTACATTAAAAAAACTAAAAATAGTCTTGTATTTTGTTTGATTATTTACAGTTAAAGGTAGGGTTGAGTAAGGGTTAGGGTTATTATAGGGTTAGGTTTCGGGTTAGGGTTATTATAGTCTGGAATAAGGATATGCTCATAGAAATGAAAGGAGTGTCCCCATAGTGACTGGAATATATTAAACGTGCGTGTGTGTTTCTGTGTGTCTGCATTCTCTCCACACACTCTTTCCAGTTTCCTCTTACACCCACACAAGACGCGTGGTCAGGTGGATGGCAGTGTCTAAATGGGTCATATGGCGTGGAAGAGCAGGTGGCCAGTGATGGCCTGTCACTCTGTATAGGGTGTCCCCTACCTAGTGTTCCCTGTCACTTTGTATAGGGTGATCCCTGCGTAGTGTTACCTGTCACTCTGTATATGGTGTCCCCAGCGTAGTGTTACCTGTCACTCTGTATAGGGTGTCCCCTGCGTAGTGTTACCTGTCACTTTGTACAGGGTGTCCCCTGTGTAGTGTTACCTGTCACTCTGTATAGGGTGTCCCCTGCGTAGTGTTACCTGTCACTCTGTATAGGGTGTCCCCTACATAGTGTTCCCTGTCACTTTGTACAGGGTGTCCCCTGCGTAGTGTTACCTGTCACTCTGTATACTGTAGGGTGTCCCCTGCGCAGTGTTCCCTGTCACTTTGTACAGGGTGTCCCCTGCGTAGTGTTACCTGTCACTCTGTATAGGGTGTCCCCTGCGTAGTGTTACCTGTCATTCTGTATAGGGTGTCCCCTGCGTAGTCTTCCCTGTCACTCTGTATAGGGTGTCCCCTGCGTAGTGTTCACTGTCACTCTGTGTAGGGGGTCCCCTACCTAGTGTTCCCTGTCACTCTGTACAGGGTGTCCCCTGCGTAGTCCTCCCTGTCACTCTGTATAGGGTGTCCCCTACCTAGTGTTCCCTGTCACTCTGTGTAAGGGGTCCCCTGCCTAGTGTTCCCTGTCACTCTGTACAGGGTGTCCCCTGCGTAGTCCTCCCTGTCACTCTGTACAGGGTGTCCCCTACCTCGTGTTCCCTGTCACTCTGTATAGGGTGTCCCCTACCTAGTGTTCACTGTCACTCTGTATAGGGTGTCCCCTACCTAGTGTTCCCTGTCACTCTGTATAGGGTGTCTCCTACCTCGTGTTCCCTGTCACTCTGTATAGGGTGTCCCCTGTCTAGTGTTCCCTGTCACTCTGTATAGGGTGTCCCCTACCTCGTGTTCCCTGTCACTCTGTATAGGGTGTCCCCTACCTAGTGTTCCCTGTCACTCTGTATAGGGTGTCCCCTACCTCGTGTTCCCTGTCACTCTGTATAGGGTGTCCCCTGTCTAGTGTTCCCTGTCACTCTGTATAGGGTGTCCCCTACCTCGTGTTCCCTGTCACTCTGTATAGGGTGTCCCCTACCTAGTGTT
>JABFDZ020000030.1:4413465-4433975 GCA_019775955.2 Pollimyrus isidori | reverse complement strand
CCACAGACCCCCCCCAAACATATGAATGGGGGCACCCTGAGAAATAGCGCCTTGGAAAGTGAGGGTTAAGGTGGGGCAGGTAACAAGTCACAATGGCAGAAACATCACCCTAAACATCACCGAACAAGCAGCACTAACAACTGCAGAACCTCTATTAACAAAACCATAACACGTTCTGAATTTCATACATCATTTTTACAACCAGGGATGCACATAACTGTACAGAAGTACACACTAACCGGGTAAACCAATATGTATGGGAATTTCTTGTTGCAACAGAACAAATGCATACTTATTTTATGTGTATATGCGCTGCCGTGACATGATACCATGCATTTTACCCTTTATACAGATAATTTGTACTGCATTGGTACAAAGGTTAAGGTGCATGGTAATTTCTTGTCGTAGCAGAATAAATGCACATAAAATGAGTATGCAGGCATCCATGCTGATATGGCAAGAAGTTGCCGCATGTATTGCTTTGTATGCGGAAAATGTGTATTCACATACCGGTTATGTTCATCTCTGTTTATAAAATCCTCCATTGACTAATCTTGATAATTATAAAAATACTGCTTATATTGCAGACGTGGCATATAACTAATATTGTAGGTTGAATGATTAGGCTGTACTTTAATGTTCTTGTTTAAAATGAGCATTATCTGATCACTTTCTTGACCATTGAGCACAGCAAATTTGCCTCCTGGTGATAAATAGCCCTTAGACTGCAAAGTGGATTATCTCTTTGAAAAGGTGCTCGGTACTGCTTATTATTTGTTTCATGGTTAATATCTCCGATAACTGACTTCTGGGCTCAGTAATCTGCATTGCAGCTCGGTGCTGTCTAGAAACGTCAGAGGGTACCCATCAGGACAACAATGACGGGGGGGGGGGGGTTGCTCTCCACTTCAGGGCCACAGCGAATTGGTCAAAAGACACAGATGAAGCAGAGGCCAGCTGTATTCAGCTAATCGTCTAGATTAGCCAGTGGTGTGTTGAGGTCATAGGTGACTGCGGAGAAGTTGCCGACGCTGTCGATGGTCAACGAGCCGAGGTCCCGCAAATGGCCGGCCGCGAGTCAACATGGTCCTGAACCTTCTTCTTTCAGCAACATCAGTAGAAAAAAAAGTACATGAGGCAGAGAATTCCTTTGGGGATTTCAGCAAAGCTGTGGTTTCTGCACGCGGAGTGGCAGTAAATCTGCACCCAGCACCAGACAGAAGCGCAGTAAGCGTGATAGTAAGACCGAACACTAATACAGCTGGGAGGACACTACCCAACCCAGCGAAGCACAAAAATTGCCTTGGAGCATGAAAAGAACAACTCATATAAAGAGTTAAGCATTCATTATAGGGTTCTTATCAGGGCCTTTGCAGAAGGGGCAAGTAAAACATATATGTGTTCTGGGGTCTTGGAATGGAGGGAACCCCAGGCAGCAAAATTTGCCAAGTAGAATCACCAACCTGGTCCACAAGGGGCCCCAAGGTGACATTATGTCAGGGGCCCCAGAATCTCTTGCTCCTGCCTTTGATTGTTGCAACTGGCTTTTGGGTAATTTGTGGTAGTGGTGCCTAATCATCTATTACAATTAGCTAGTGGTAGACAAGTAGAAATGTGAAGTTCGATGAGAATGTATGTACGACATATACGTTTTTACTGTATATATCACCTCTATGTATATAATGGTTGCGATTCTGGGGGTTATCCTAAGGATCAATGATATATTTCAGGCACCAGTGACTATTCTGGTTGCAACCAAAAACAATGCAACAGAGAGCAGTAGAGAGCTACAGGCATCTTCCAGACAGGTAGACCACGGTGAGGGCCGGTCAACGCAAACTGTCAGCAGGTGCACAGCACCTCAGGCCTTGAAGCCTCCATCTCCATGGACCATTAGAGAGCTTCACTATTAGATGTGTGGTCTCCTGTCCTGTGAAGAGAATGCTGAAAACCAGTAATAGAATAACTAAGACAGCTGCCCTGTTCTTGCCAGGACCTGCTGAGCGCCATTTTACGGCACAAGCTGGCGCTTCACGGGCACTCGCCGGAAGGATTCGAACATCCTAGACACTAGGATGACGTTTGAGTACATAGTCAGATAACAGGCAGACTGAAAGCATATGATTACTTTGCCATGCTATGAAAATTTTACTTTCTTAAAATCGGTCAACAGCACAGTAATACAGGTTTTGCTTATATGTCTGGTTTTTCCCCTTTATGAAATCACTAGTGGGCTAGGGTGTTGATAGTAAACCACAGCATTTTAACTGGTTCTCTCAGGGATTCATTTGTGAAACCTACTGGTTGTCAAACTTGTGTAAATTTCTCTGTCAGTTAACTGGCCCTCGATTGCGGTTTAATCATTTTTCAATAAAAACTTGAATATTACAAAACCACTCAGACCAAGTCAAAGTAATGCATCTGAAGAATTTGGCATATTGTGCAGAAAATAATGTTGAGATTCTGTGTACAATAGCATTGTAACGTTGTATAGTTCTTTTGTAATTATTAAAAGAGTAATACAGTTAAACTGTTTTAAATTTTTTATTTTAAATATATAATATGAAGCATATAAATAATATTTATTTTACCTGCTTATAAGTAAAATGACAGGTTTAGCACCTTGTACCATCCATTATAGAGAACCACTTATTCATTGACGGGTCACAACATGGCTGAAGTTCCTTCCCAGGATTACAATGGTAACAAGGCAAAGTTCACCCTGAACAAGATGCCAGTCCATCAAAGAGCACATTCAAACACACCCACAGCCAATTTAAAGACTCCTGTTCTCCTAAAATATGCCCTTGGGCCAGACTGCCTGGAGGAACCCCACATTAATGTGGAGAGAACATGCAAATCCTACAAGAATCAAACCAAGAGCCAAAGGGGAGCAAGGATGCTGTAGGATTCATGACTTGCTGACAGTTAAAAGGCAGTCCTATTCAATGTATTTTTACCAGCAACACATAAACAACAAGCTTTTTCCAGAGTAAAGGTCCCTCTCCGGTACCTGTCCTGGAGCTGTTTTGGACAGAGCCTAAAAGAGACTTGGCTGTATGTTTTAGAATTTAGTCTTGGCTTGGCTTGACCACCCAGAGGCTGGACACTTGAAGATGAAGTCAATGTATTTAATTTGGCTGAACTTCAAAAGTACTCATCTGCTGAGCCAGCAATCTTCACAGGCTGAGCTTAGCTACATGAATCAGATATAGATGGTCAACAAAAGGCTTCCTGTAAAATTACCCCCCCCCCTTCCAGTAATGCAGTAGCCTACAGAACAAACCACTCAAAAAAAAAACTGCTATAAACTGCTGCAGCTCAACTGATCTGATACGGAAATAAGAAAATAAAACAACAAGCACAGGTTTAGTTTTTGCTACGCTAAATATACATTAAATTTCAGCTTGATCTGCAGTGTCATGGCCTTATGAAATGCCAGTGTCTCTAAAATGAATATTAATTACAGTCAGGTCAGACAAATAAAATTGTCATACGGACTGCAAAGTGCAGGTGTGAGTGACCTCAAGAGTGCAACTGCACCGTTCGCACCCTCAAATCATACAGATATTCCGTTAATGTATGTTTTCCTTCAACATTGCGTAGAAATACTGCTGCAAGCACATTTGGTTAAGATTGTAACATTTTACATGACCTGTCTCGTGTCATCTAATCTAATATTTTAGCCGGGTCAGCAGCCACAAGTTTTTATGTGTTAATATAAAGATAGCGGCCGTATCTCCACCGTTATCTTGTTAGAGGCATATAACAGGCGACTTCACTCCGGGTACCGTCTCACCTCTTCCAAGGCTTCCAAGCTGGTCGGGGTGTCCTCGACTCCATTTGGGCTGTTGGGCGCCGTGTCTTCTGCAGCAGTATCAGTTTCCAACTCGGGAGATAACATCCTGCAGACGCGAGGTACCAAAAGCCAAACTGTTCCGCACCCCACTTTAATTTCGGTCCGCTTCACTCCTTTCCCCGTCCCGATTTGCCGCTGGTTCGCAGCCAAGGAGGACGGGGATCCCGTTTAGGGTGCTTCCATCACAGAAAACAGGGGGCGGGGACGCTGGGACTGCAGAGCCTGTCAGGCACATTCAAGGACAGAGGAAATCCCGCGAATTGTGTGTGCTGCACCGGCCACAACAAATAAAAATGTACACGCCATCTGAACACAGCCATAATACATAAAAACGATGCACACCGCCAACGAAATATTCTCATATTTCATTCTCGTATATAAATAAAAAAACTTGAAAACTGCCGGAAAACACAGCCGCAGCGCGTAGCCGTATCCCATAGAAGCATAAGATGGTCACACTATATGTTCAGCACCTGATAACGGGAACCTCTGTGAAACTGCAAATCTACGATTTGGAATCCAATTGTCCTTGAACAAAATTGCAAGATGCGGTACCCTCTGGGTTAACAAATGTCCCCCTTCAGCTTGTAACTTGAGCGTACCGGCTCCTGAATACGAATCAAAATGTTCAGACGTTTTTGACGTTGACTCTGAAATGGAAAACGCAATTAAATAAAAGCAAGACAAGGATATCTCGGTAGCCTATCTCTGTCTTCTCAGTCTCTGTGCACCGCACAGCTCTGTCCTTTGATCTTTCTGATTTTAAAATTTATTTTACTGTTATAAATAACGGAGCAATTTCTGCCTGCAAATATAGATGTTTAGATAAGCCTTTCTGCACACCATTGTTGCAATGAGTTGTCATCTTTACACTTCTAACCTTCCTGATAGCTTTAATTCTTACTTTTCCTCTCTGACCTCGCTCATTCACAAGATTTCTTCACCCCAGAACTGGTGCTAACTGGATGTTTTTTGTTTATTGCACTACTCCCTGCAAATTTATGACACTGTAATGCTTGGATATCCCAGGAAAGTGACTATGTTTGTTATAATGGAACCATCATCATGAATTGCACATGAATGATGAATGAACAGCAATCGCAGCACATTAAAATAATCCCAATCCCTGGTATTTTAGTTGTTCAGCACTATTTGAACCTCTTCACTGTTTTGCCTATTCTATATATTCAGTTCCAGACACATATATGCTTCATTGCATGAACAAACAAGGCAAGCCCATTAAAGAACATAAGAAATTTACAAATGAATGGAGGCAATTCGGCCCATGAAGCTCATTTGAAAAGAATTCAACTAATAACTCAGCTGTTAAAATCTTATCTAGTGCTGATTTAAAGAACACAAGGTTTTAGCTTTTACTATACGTACTAAAAGGAAGACTATTCCATACTCTAACTTCATGCTGTGTAAATAAGTGCTTTTATATAAAGATATATAAACTGAAAATAATATCCTTAATTGATTTTAAGCTTTAAATGTTGAATTAGTGACTAAAACGCATATGAGTTACCTATTAAAAGAACAACTGAAATATTTTGAGTAACAATATTTACTAAATATTATTAATAGACCAGTTATCTGATTCAAAACGAGGAGTGATTATTTATGAAATTAAATTTTAGGATTTATTTGCTTCAGCCTAAACTCAAACTTAAACTCATAGGAAAAGTGACTCTAAAAGACCAAATTTCACACAGGAAATTATACATTTCACCTCTGTTGAATATTATAATTCTTTAAATGTTAACAAATGACTATTTTGCTTCCAAAACCTCATTTACTAACTTAATTTGTTACATATTAATATTTTCTATGATTAAAAAAAATTACAACCAAAGATCCATCGGTAAGGCGCCGCACAAACGAACATAATGTACACTGACAGTGCGGGGCGGATGTGACGTAATTCCACGGAAGTAGTTTTACTGCGTGGCGGAACAAAATAATCGCGCGTGTGTGTGTGAGCTTGTTGCTAAAAGGCGAATTTATAGAACACAGTTGCGTCCGAGTCAGGTATTTGTTATGTTTAGCTGCTCAAACGTTAAAGACGTTTTGTCCACTTCTAACTAGTTCGGCGATTAAAAAAAATAATCTGGTAATATCACAAGGCAGTTGTCAAGTGAAGAAGATTCAGTATATTAAATTGGAAGCCAGGTAGGCGAAGCTGCTGTTGACTCAAAAGTCCACGAATTATGTTACGTTCCTGATTTGCGGATATGAAGCACATTACTAAGTATAATAGTACTTGTTATTAGCACGCACGTGCCTCTGTTGTGTTTTTAAATGTAAAACGGCTCATAAAACGTTTCACAGACGGCATGTTGAGGCGTCCCAAGTCTGGGGACTCGGAGGCGGATCTCCTGCGCGACCAGGAGCAGTTCCTAGCGTCCGGGGTTCAGCCGGCAGTAACGGTGGTACGTCGGCCCGATAAGCGGAGAGGGGAGCCGGGAGTAGGAGACGAAGAGAACCCTGATCCGGACGGAATCAGGGATGTGGTCACAATAGCAGGTATTACGTTGTAGTACATGATCTGCAAGTGACTAGTCTCAGGGCAGGTAAATTTGACCTTTCTGAAATCAAGATTGTTTGTGAGGAGTTTCAGTATGAGTCCCTAGCTTTTTAAAAAATCATTCCATATTTTAAATGGCACATATTATTAGTTTCCTTTGAAGTATTTCATCATTTATTTCCATAGATCTGCCGGATGAGATTCCTTCTCTAACCCCGACACCGTCCAAGAAGTCGCGCTTCAAGGCAAATCGGGTGCGTTTTGAAGATGCGGATCCAGAAGCGGAGCTTGATAGGTGTGACACTCATGTCACCGCTGTCCTTTCAAAGATCGTAGTAAGTGCAATTACCTCTTCCTCCTGGGGGGTAGGGCAGCAGGTGGCAGTGTCCCATTAGTCACCCGAGTCAAAATTGTAATTGGCAAGACCATCATTCCTTGCATAAGCAGTTTATTCTCATAAATGTGTCAACATTTAAGGTAAGCAAGATGCGACACGCCACAGTGCAAACGTCTAAATCCACATATGGTGTTCATCTTCAACTTCTGCAAAGTACAGATGAGGCTTTATGTAATGCAATATTATGATAAGGTTATACTTTGAATAATTAGTTAGCTTTTATTTGATTGAGATCATTTTGATATTAGTTGAACACCTTGCTAGCTGGAAGTGCAATTGCTGAAAATGTAATCTTTAGCTTCTTTATGATTTGCCAGTTGAACATATTCTAATGGGTAATTACTGAAACATTTGGAAATGCAGAAATAATACGGGTGGCCCAGGCTTCCAGTAATGCTTCAGTGCGCCTTGGCATATTTTCTGAAAAGTAGTTAGAAAAAGTATTACTGTTTTTGTTTTTTCACTTCTCTCTAATAAAGGATTTTTGCATGGAATCCTGCCCAAATTGTGTGTTTATGCAAAATTTTCAATAGGCTGTATTTGTGGGGACAGTCTGCTCATGTATTATGTTGAAATGTACAGTGCCTGTTGGTTTTGCCACTAGAGCAGAGGTATGTGCGTCCAGGCTGTCCCTGTTCCTCCTGTATCATGTGTTTATGCATAGGAACGGGACACCAGCACTGTTCCGGTCTCCATACCACCTTTCACAAGTGCGGGATTCCCCAGAGTCTTTCATCGGTCGGAGGTGGAGGACAAGGTGAAATCTGCATTTTGGGAATTCACTGTGTATCTTGGTCATATGACATGTACAGTCACATATATATATAGGCATGTAAACCTGACCAGTGGTATGCCGGGCAAAATAGATGGTCACCTTAATATTTTGTGGCACCACCTTTTGCAGCAACCACTGCCAACAAGTGATCTCTGTATGGTAGATTGGTCCACTGAGCAAACTGCTCAAGCTGTCTCAGGTTTGAAGGGTGGCATCTCCACACTGCAGTTTTCAGATCTTTCCATAGATGTTCCATAGCGTTAAAATCGAGGCTTATGGAGGGTCATATAAGAATAGTCCAATGTTTTGCAGGTTAGGTTTTGAGTGCTTTTAGTTGTATGCTTTGGGTCATTATGCTGTTAGAGGACCCATGACCTGTGACTGAGGCTGAGCTATCTGACATGGGGCAGTATGTTTCACTCCATGATGTTTTTGTAGTTTTGAGACTTTGTTGTGCTCTACAGAGATTCTGGGTCAGAGCCCCTCCGTGTTTCACAGTAGGTGTGGTGTTCTTTTAAAGCTTAATTTTTCCTTCTGTATATGTTGAGCCAAAAAGTTCCAGTTTTGTCTCATCATTTCAGGGACATTCTCCCCGAAACCTTGTGGCTTTTTTATGTTTTTCTATCAGTAGTGGAGCCCACCTGGGTATTCTTCCAAGGAGCCCATTATTGTTCAAAATGTGACGGGTGGTGTGATCAGAAAGTGACGCACCTTGGAGTTCAGCTTGAATGGTTTTGGATGGTTTGCTTGGCTCCTTTTCTGCCATTCGCACTGTCCTTCATATTAACCTGGGGTTGCATTTCCTCTTGCGTCCACATCCTAGGAGACTGGCTGCAGTCCCATGAACCTTATACTTTTTAATAATATTGGTCTTATAGCCTGTACCTTTAACATGGTTATCTATAATCTTCTTTCTGAGCTCCTTAGACAGCTTTCTCATTTGCATTCTCTGGTCCGTGTTCAGTGTGATGCACTCAATGATACCAAACGACCCAGTAGCATGTTCTTTCCCTTTAAATAGGCTGAATGGCTGATGAAAAGCTTGAAGGCAGCTGTGATACTAATTAAGATTAAACACTTAGTTTGAAATATGACTACAATGCAAGGATAAATAGTCTCTTTGGGGGAACCAATAAATCTGTTCATACTGTTTTATCCAATATTTGTAAAATAAACAACAAAAATATTTCTTTTTAATTTTATTGTTGTTGGTTTACTTTTTCACATACTAAAGACATGCAGGAATACATTAGGTAATTGCTTTTAATTTAATCATTTTTCAGGAGAAATTAAGCATTGTTTCTATGAGTTGTAGCAAATTTGTGTGTATGTGGGAAGTATGTGCAATTCACATGCCAGTTTTAATCAAAATCGAAAATCGGGATGAAAAGCTACTTGTTGAATTAAAATTCCGTGAGCCATACATTTTTTTGGCTGTTTGAGACCTGAATTGCCATTAAGATAAGACCAGTACAGTTCATGGTAATTTTGCTAGATCATCAGTCATAATTTTGGACACATTGTATTTTATATGGAAACCTGGGATCATTGTGCTTACGTGATCATGTGGTTTATGATCATGACCATGGATGTTTTTTTGCTGTAGGGAAAAGGTCCGGGTCCAGGTACACGTGGCAAAAAGAGCATTTTTGCTCAAAAGATTGCAGCTCAGAAAGCAAAAGAAAGGTCCCTCACTTCATGTGGCAACTCAGAGGCTCATTGTCCAAGCCTTGGTGCTCAAGGGTCAGATAATCTACCTGGGGTTTCCATGGTGACTGAATCACCCCATTTAGGATCTGAGGGTGAGTATCTAACTTGAACATACTGGACTGGATGTATAACAGAAATTTCTGCAGTAATTTCTGAAATTGTTCACTGTGGCTGAATAATAGTGTGTAATCTGTATAATTTTTGTATTTATGGTTTTAGTACATGGTGGAAAGGAGATGTCCAGGCTGGTCTCCGGGCAGGGTCTAAGTCAGCAAGACTGCTCTTCTGAAGCCCAGAAGATCCATGAGGAGAATCAGGCTAAACTCCAAAGCCTGCCTCAGAGTGAGGTCCTAGAGATGCAGAAAACGCTGTTGGCTCAGCTAGGTAAGAACTTCAGGGGCTGATACTTTTCAAAAAACAAGGTTGTGACCATAAATGTTATTCCTTTGTGTTGCTGTATTCACTGTCTGTGTTAGTGTGAGGAATTCGGAGATCTGAAGGCACCATGTATCAGATTGTGAGGGTCAGCTGAGGTGCTTTGGGCATCTTATAAGAGAGGTTTCCACCTGGGCTACTGGACGCCCTAGGGCAGACCTGGGATATTCTGAAGGGATTATATTTCCCAGCTGTCTTGGGAAGGTCTAGGGATCCCCCGGAAGATGCTCAGCATGCTGCCACTGTAACTGTCACCAGGAGAAACGGAGGGAAAGTAATTCATTCCAGTGGGCACCCAGTGAACGCCCCTTTTTCACTACTGCTTTATAGGTGCCAGTATTTTTCATATCGTCGACTCATGATTGTAAGTCGCATCAGGTGACCTGGAGGAACACGTGTCTCTGCCTCTCAGATCCCAGACTGGTGGATTTTGTCAGGTCTCATAAAAGCCAGGGGCCCTCCAAGGTGACATCAGCCCCTGCCCAGAGCGAGCGGCCTGGTGACAAGACTGCTTCCGAGACCCTAGACCCTCTGGAGGAGGACATGGAGGACGACGGGGCTGATTCTACGACTCCCCCTGCCATTACAGGTAAGCAGGAGGGTTTTGTTGCACAGTCTGACAGGGTAGTCGGCGCCAAAAACATAAGCACTACAGCTGCTAATTGGGAGCATTTTCCCGATTATTTCTGATAAATAAACGTGACATTGTTTTTGGGCTTTGGATAATGTGCTGTCAGCTCTGTGTGATGAATAGCTTTTCCCTGGGCCTTTTAAATGGGTGATGAATCCCCTTGTACTTTTGTGGAAGTCCTGGACAACTTTTCTTGCAAGGAAAGGACTTGGGAACATGGCAGTGTGACTTCAGTACAGTGTTTTGTTGTGAAGTCTTGGAGAGCTACATTGAAGAGGAGGTTTTTGGAGTTGGTCTCACCATATGTAATGGATATATCCTTCTGAGATGTGTGCAGATGCTGCAGGTATAAAGCAATATGGTTTTAGCTAACCAGACTGTAAGGAGTGAATGAATGAAGTGCCTCTATTCTATTCCCATTCAGTTAGTGGCAAAGAATACTTCATATCTCTTCATATAAACAAGTAGCTCAATGTTTACGTACATCAAAAATCAATACAGCTGATTTCTTGATTTTCCTGTTGGGCTGTTTCTGTTGTATTTGAGTAGCAATTAAATGAACAGCTATGCTTTTTATTCTGTCCGTATCAGTTTTGCAGTTTGACATTTTTGTTCTTTGTACACATGGTGGTTGTGACATTGCATTTTGTCATGCAAAGTTTCAGGTTGAGAGGCCTGTATGTTAGTGAATAAGGCCTTGCAATGCAATCCACGGCCATATTGTGTGGTATATGTACTGCAGGGTGAAGTCGTATTTAAGAATTCTGTTGAATTTCAGAAAATCACTACTTAAAAGATGGAATATGAGGAATCTGAAAACATACTGATTTTGCTTGCTTGGACTAGAACTTGCTGCAGAAAAATAGCCAGGCTTTCATTTTTTTGTTTTATTTATAAGAACCTCCCTCATTTCAGTTGAGATAAAAAGAAATGCATGCGAGTTACAAAATAAGTGCAAAAAGAGCATGCATATTTAGCAGACTTAACATGAAGCAATTAAACTTTCAGAATACGAATAAAATTTTAATGAGTTCATCATGTAATCTTTTGTTCTGGAGCTCAGTGAAGTGTGTAATAAATGGAGGAGTTGTTGTAAAGAGAGTTAAAGTTGGGTGATAAGGGACATGTTTTCAAAAGGATGTCTAAAGGGGCATTACATCTACTGTACCTCTTATCTGGAAGAACAGCCAAAGGGGAAAAGGTCTTTTGATGTAGACCGATCCAAGACCAACTTTCCCTTTTCTTAGAGGCACAGCCTGTAACTCCGGTACAGACACTAATAGGATTAGCTTCAGAGCTGGGACTAGAGACAAGTTTTGAGGTTTTTATGTTTAGGAATAATTTATTCTGAATGGCTTATCTCGTTAATGTTTAAAACGATCTTTGAAGAGTTTTGAAATGGAACTCTTCTGCCACCAGCTGAGTCCTTGTCAGGGTATCCCGCGTTTCATCGGATTTGCGGATGTGAACGCAGATTTCATGCCAGTCTGGCTAAATTCAGTGAAGAGCTGAAGTGTGCCTGCTCACGTCACTGGAAATGCAGTCCAGATCTTTTAAGGGAAAGCATTTTATAATAAGTTTTTTAAGAAAAATGAAGAGAAAAAAACCTATTCTGGGTATGAAACTTTTAGTGATAGTGAATTCTGTTCTGTTGTAACTGGATTGTTTTCCATCCATCTCTTTGCTGTTTGGACTTACTGCTGCACCCACTGTGCCCAACCCCCACTCTGAGGGAAATAGCCCCAATTATTAATGAGAAAGCGGTATGACTCCTAAAATGAACTGCACATCGTCCTGCCCTTGCCCAGGGTTTAGCAGCTGCCGAATAGCGGTGCTTGGACAGTGAAGCGAGGAGAACGGCAGCCTGTTCTGGGCTGAGAAGCACATCGGTGCTTTAGGTTGTAAGGTGGTCTGCATTCAGAGCCTTTAGCAACATCATATCCCAAGAGGAAGCTTTCGTAACCATACACCTCTGTCTGAGGGAGGGTTTCTGAGAGCTATGTTTCGGGGGAAGCATGTTCTAGTGCGGCATCATTATCGGGGGGAAAAAAAAGGTTTTCCCAAAGCAAACGTCATATCCCATGGATTCTTATTCTTATCTATAGATCTTATTTCTATAATTGGAATATAAATACCTGGAGCTGTTCCAAAACGGTTTTCGAATGAATCTGTTGAATCGGCTAAAGGGACTTTCTGGAGTCTGTTTCCAGTTCTGTTATGACAGTCCTAAAGCACGTCAGCCTGATCGACTTTATCGTCATTGTAAGAGGCCGGACTGAATGGATGGAGCATGAGAGAGCAAAGCTGCTCCTTATGAGGCTCTGCTTCATGATGTGACTGATGCCCCTCCTACTGCGCCAATGAGGCATGTGCCTCTACCTCCCCCAGTTAGTGCTACTTTTGTGTTTATTAAAATGGTGAATTGTGGCGAGTACAGCTGTACGGTCCTGCCTCTGATTGGCCCATCTGTTATTCCAATAAGCTGCTTCCCAGTTGAACTGGACATTGGCATGGAGGTCATTTATTTGTTTGTGGAGGGCCTATTTCTGTCCTGCTTTTCCCTACCCCCTTTGCATGCTGGGTAATTGCCGCGAAGTCCCCTGATGTGGAGGGTGCGGTTTGGCATTGTGACGGCGATCCTGAGGCTGCTCGCCTCTGTCACGGTCCGCATTGACTGCCCGCTATTGATTTCAATTAGTGTGATTAGCACAGGCAGTCCCCGCTAGATCCTGGCGGCCTCAAACCCTGGGAGGGGAGAGAGGGGGGAGAAGGGGGCACCCACAGAAACAGCACTGTGACCCGCAGAGCCGTCCCCTGCCATTTTTGTACCGATGGCTCTCCAGGCCACTTGTGATTGGCTGGATTTCTCTTCTGCCCCTTCAAGCATGAAAAAAAAGAAAAAGTAATAACGTTCAAAAGTAGAATTCCGGATTAGCCTAAATTATTGGCGTACGATCCATGTGTAATGCATTTATTTGCTGGTAATCTACTTGTAGGTCATTGCGCACTTGACGGGCACTGCAAGAAACATTTAAATTTATTAATGGTTGCAGCCCATTGAGCTGAGTTACATGGAAAGCAGAAAACGGCAGAGATTCGTCAGTGTGATGCGGTCTTGGTTATGGTGCCTTTGGGGACCGCAGAGCTGCACAATGAATCCAGCTGCGTAGTGTAGATTCCCGTAGATAGGCTTTGGAGAAGATGCAGGTTTTATTGATCCAGGGTGATGGCTGTTCCCAGATTGTGACAGGAGGAGTACCCTGGGCTTTTTATGGCCTTTTCATGCTACTCGTCGCATCATTGTGCGAGATGTGTTTTCAGGAAAATGTGCTTGTGCAGGAACTGCACATGTGGGCCAATGCACTTGGAGTGTGAGCTCCTCTGCAGTTTTATAATTAACTTCTCCATGTTTTATTCATCCCTTTTAATTAGATTTTTTTGTGCGGACTGCTAAGCTTAGTGAAAAGTGGAGTTATGTGAGCGGTAGATTGTTTATTAGCATGTTTTCCCCCCTTTCTCTGAGTCATCACAAGTACAAACAGACCATATGAAATGGATTACATTACTTTAGAGCAGGGTTTTTCAAATCTGGACCTCAATTCCAAATCCAGGCCTTGTTTTCAGTTCCCCCAGGTAGGTAGTTTAATAATTACTGATTCTGATTGGTCAGAGGCTTCACATCTGGCTCACGGATAAAGGAAGGCTGGAAAACCAGAAGTGCTCGGACATGGAGGACCGTGATTTGAATAATAGGGCTTTAGAGGCTTATTGTATGCGTGTGATGCATCTGAGAATTTGAGTAGCATCTTCAGCCTTAATGTTAAGTATATGTATGTAAGAAGTATATAAATATGTATAGTACCAAATTTAATTGCCATCAGCTCCCTCCCCTGACCGCATGGCAAACTTCCCCCTGCCCGCATCTCGCAAGATGCATATTGTAGGCCAGTGGCCCTTGGCTTAGTGTTGATGATAATGGAATTTGGCCCTTGGGGAAGATTAATTGAGGAACCCAGGTATTTCATTGGTGGGCAATGTTGTTTTTATAATGTATTTAAGTTTCTTTTTTTGAAACAATATTATCACGTTTGCCAGCCCCAGTGATAGTTCATTAACTGTTTTGAGATTTTGTATTAGTCCTTTGGTTTTTCCAGACTTTTTCGATGGATCGGATATTGGCCATGCATGACCGATCCAGATCATATACTTACTTATTTAGTTTTTGGCAATAAATTTCACGACAGCTCTTTCCCATTTTACATGTATTATTATTTTTTTTTGCAGCATTAAAATCGAACGCTATCAGTCTTTTTTGCTCCTCAGTGGGTGTGAGTACAGTGGCTTCCACCTGCTGTGACATCATGCTCATACTCTTCGTAGTACGAGGAGCGTAAGATAAGACGTGACGATCTGGGAGTGTCATACGCTTTTAATAGAAACCCAGTAGCACATCGATTTGCAATCTATGTAAAATAAAGTTTTGAGGTGGGAATAGCGTTTAATGGACAATCCCATTTATCAAAGCGCATGAAACTGCGAGACAAAACAAAGCAATGGATGATTTGGGAGTCGCTAACTTAATTGGACTGTTTCGTGAACTTGTTGCAGCTTGTGATACAAGAAGGGCTGCCATCGCAACAGAAGAGTAACTGCGCTGACGCTAATGGGAGGAAAAACTGTTAATTTTAAGTATTCGCCACTTGTGTATATTTGCTTTGAAGATATTCAGATTGAAGTGCAAATGCCTCAGAAACACTTCAAACAGTAGAATAAGGTGGAACAGTACGTTATGTATGTTTGTAGTAGCCTAATTAAATATTTTTGTCATACATTTTTTCCTTCTGTATTTACTAGCTTAAAAAATTAATATATGAAGTATAACAAAGTAAAAAGAGTTCTTGTATCAGAATCTGTATCGGTATTGGCACTGAAAAAATGTGGATGGCCCATCTCTCACCTGTATGTGTGTCTGTGCTGCCTAAGGAACAGGGCTCTGAGACCCGACTTCACCTGAGCCCGACGGCCCCTGACAGAGTTTCAGGTTTCGGGTCAGGTTTTTTGATCGGCTTTTTGTTAAAGAAATAGTCTTTGGCATCAGTTCCAGCATTTTCCCAGCTCACGTCAGTCACGTCAGCTACGCAGTTATAATACGATGTCTATGAAAATCATTCTCCAGATACGCGTGTGACTCAAATGTCCGCACTTTCAAGTTTGGGTTTCTATTACTGTTTGGACCGAGCTGGACCCGGCACGGTCACAAGGTCTTGCGTATGGGCTGGCCTTGGGCTTCAATTTCAGGCCTGTACAGGACGCCATGAAGAGCAAGACTGGATAGATGAAGACAAGTACTCCATGAGGTTGAATAATGAAAAAGACTTATTGTCCTTGCATTGACTTTGCTGCAAAAGTGTGATACTAGGGGCCGTGTGTGTTGTACATTTGTAAGGACATCGCGAGCAGACATATCTGATGCTTAACGTCCTCTTCATGTCGCCCTCTAGAGCAGGACCTGCCCATCCAGCCTAAGAAAGAGTGGCTGCACATGAACAGACTGGAGCCGGAAAAGCTGGAGTGGATGAGGGATCTTCCGGCGCCCAGGAAGCGGGGCACCAGGAAGGTGAGGTTAGCTAGCTGGGGTAGGAAGGCCTGGCAAAGGAGCCACAGTGTGACCAGAGACCCTCTGTGCACTCAGGCCATGCAAGCGCGCTTTGATTTCGACGGGGCCCTGATCCCGCCAACGGAGGACCTGCCTACACACCTGGGTCTGCATCACCATGGAGACGAGCCGGAGGTCAGCTGAGAAGCAGGCGTGGAGTTTGCATGGGCGTTGGCTCTCGCCGTATCGTCCAGCTCATGCTCCTCTCTCTTGCCAGCTGGCCGGCTACTCGCTGCAGGAGCTCTTCCTCCTCTGTCGCAGTCAGGTGACCCAGCAGCGCAGCCTGGCGCTCGCCACTCTTGCCCACATCATTGCCAAGGTAACACCCCCCCCCCCCCTTTTTATTCGCTAATCACATCACAGTGCTAGGCTCTGCTGCTCTATCAAGGACCCACTCAACTTCACCATTAATTCACCAGCTCCTTTGTATAAACCAGTGGGATGAATTAGTTGCGAATCCTTCAGATTTCCTGTTTGTAATATCAAAATAGCAGTTATTTGCTGCCTGTCCTCTGTTGGAGATGGATAAGTTAATGTATTATGCTGGTTTGGCAGACTGGTACCCTGTCCGGAGTGTCCTCTGCCACTACTATGTAATCTGGGATAGGATCTACAGATACATAGAGAACCATAAACAAGTAGATGTTTTATTGCCTTTTGTTACCTCCCATTTTTCAGCCTTGTGCTTTGTTTTAAAGTAGAGTTTTAGGTTGGCTACCTTGCAGTAGTACAGCAGTCATTTGCATGCAGAGACATCAGTAGGCAGCCTTGATGTAAGGAGTATGGTTAAGCAGTACCTGTTCGGCAATTTTGCGGCGCTATTTGGTTAATTAGCATAAATAAGCTACCTGCCAGCTGTTGGTGTGCTTCCATCGCAGGCTGGTGCTGGTGACTTTGCCTGCTCCGTAAGGGGCAGTGTGCTGTCCACACTCTTGGATGCGGGCCTGGTCTTCCTGCTGCGGTTTGCCCTGGACGACAGTGTGGAGGGAGTGGCGGCAGCGGCGGTTCACGCCCTCCGGAGCCTGCTGGTGTCCCCTGAAGACGAGGTGAGAGCCCTTCTCCGTGGCGGGGGGGGGAAGGGGGGCTGCCTGTTAAGCCTGCCAGTGAGTATGAGCCTCAGTTGAATGGGTCACGAGGGATTTGCGTAGGAGCATCTTAAGAACCCAGCAGTGGTGCACTGAGTATGATCCACCCACCTGGTGAGTCAGCTCATTTTGACAGCTCAGCTCGTGTTGGACTAAATTCTTGAGGTCAGCCAACAAATCCTGCTAAATCTCTCATCCAGTGATTATACAGTACGTCGTTACCATGGCAGCCATTCAGCGAAAATAGCAGCAGACCAAAAGAAACATACCATTTAACATTAGCTGTTTGTTCTTGTTTTGTAATTGAATTGACATGTAATTACCATTGTTTGTTAATAATGGAGGTTAGGGAATTAATCATGTATTTTTAATAAGTGTTTTCAATTGTGTAACTCAGTCCTTCCCTAGTTAGCTTCCTAATTATGACTAATCAACAGTCAATGGTGAAAGTGAAAGCGAAAGCATCTTCTCCTACCTCCTTAACTGTGGCTTAACCACAGCTGTATCAGTGGTTAGGGTCACTGCGGCCTGCCTGCACAGAATCCTTACGATGGGCAATGTGCTTGGTCAGTGCCACTCACGTCTTACTTCTTCAGGGTCTATGTACATAGACCCTGAACTTTGAAGTAACTAAATCACAATTATGATCTTACAACCATGGGTACAATATGAATTTTCAAAGTGAGGCAACTAACAGCGTTCCAAAGAGGGCCTAAACCGCTTTGTTTGCAGACTGCAAGACGGGTGGGACGTGTAGGGCAAGCCGACCAGTTGGACAGACTGACCAATCAGAGCACACTGGGCTCATTAGCGGGTGGGTCTCTGACAGAGCATTTCAGATGGAGTGAATAGTGATGTACAGTATAATAAAAATATGTTTTTGGCAGATTGAAGCATGTAAATCTGTTCTAGTAGATTCCAAAAATAAATGATGTACACTGAAAATGAGGATATTATGGCCCCTTTAATGAAAACTGCATGTGAGTTTTACAAAGCTGGAATTTATAGCAGGACTGCTGTATGGAACCTGCCTGTATCCAGGGTCAGTGTGCAAGAAGCACAACGTCTGCATCCTTAAGGGATGGAATGGAGTCTGGTGCTCTGATGCGTAGTTTGGTCTGATAGATCTCTCCCCCTTTATCCTGCAATTGGATATCTTTACTTTTGGAGAAGGTTACAGGAAGCCCTTACCCCACAATGCCTGTGGGTTCGGTACCATCTTGCGGGAGTCATTGTTTCCGAAGATTGTTCTGCACGGCCACTTACCAGCCAAGAATTATGAGGCTACTTTCCAGGACCGGGTGCGCCTGAAGACGCAAACGCTGCTCCCTTATGACGTTCACATATTCCAAGATAATAATGTCTGATTGGAAAAAGTGGGTGGATTGATGCAATTGTAAATCTAATGATGTTAATCCTGCTATTAATTCAGAGAATCTTTACACATTTGATTACCAGCATACTAATCAAGGTTAAGTGCAAGTCCTGCAGTCTCTAGTCATTACTGCGTAGTGATAAGATGTTAAATATATCGAGGGTGTTTTTTCATGCTTTTTAGATCAAGCTGAGGTCAGACACAGCTGTCCGAGTCCCGGTGCTTTTCTGGTTGTGACTGGTTTGCCTAAGGACGTTGCCTTTCATCAGTGCATGCAGTGCCATTGTTGTTGGGGAACCATGGGAATTACGGCTTGTGTTTGGGCGCTGGGGTGATGCTTATGATTGATTGGCTGAGCTTTAGCCTTCTGGGGTGAGAGCTGTGGTAAGACACTATGCTGTTTTCCCCTCTCTATCTCCCCCTAACCCCCCGCCGTGCATCTCCTCTGCTTACTTGCCTGATCTTATTCATACTCTCTGAGCACATGTGCCATGAAATATCATTTTACCTTTCTTTGCCTTAATTAATTAGAATACAGTTAGTTTTTAATCTAGCATTTGTAATTGAAAAGGCCCAATATTATAAATAGAACCAAATCCATAAATGAGTTTCCATAATTTCCAAAGCATTCTGTCAAGTCTTGATTGGTCCTACTTATCCTTATTAGAGTAATCGATCTAATTAGGGCTAACTGGCCTTCATTAACTTGAGTGTTTTTTTGTGCAAGACCAATAATCAGTGTCCATAGTGATTGTACCAGGATGAGGATCCTTTCCTGCACCACTGTTCCATATCCTGCTGCCTCTGGAAGTCTTCATTCTCATTTTGGCATCTGTTGCACAAAGTTGGTCTGCACCTTCTCTCGATTTGGCACGAGGTTGGACATTTGTCTACATTTAGTCTCATTGCCTGGCTGGATCGATGGTCTTCTCCAATGTCCTGTCTTTCAACCTCATTTCTCGGTGTGCTCTGTCTCTGTATGAGATGAGCTTCTCAGTGGTTCCCTGCCCTGCCGCCTGTTATCTCTGACAGCAGTGGGTGCTGTGTTAAGCAGATTTTACCTGCGTGTGTCATAACTGATGTTGGCTCCGAGGAGCTCAGCGAGAGCAGTTCACCACTAGCTGACTGAAGATGGATGAAGCCTTCAGATCAAAAAGCTTTGCAGGAGCTGGAGTAAGATGGAGCCGATTTAAATGGCTCAGATGTTGGGCATTACTGTTGGCTTCAATAGACAGTGATTAGGGTCATACTGTACATACTGTATATTATACACAAGGGCATAGGTTTGGTTTTTGATTGACCAAATCAGCCCTGAACCCCCCACCCCCTAAACACACACGGTAATCTCGCAGTATTGGTAACGACCCTACTGTCCATACCACAGTCTGTACCCTTGATTATACACGTAGGTTTGGATTCCTCGCTCGTTCTGTGTGAGTGGGGTTTATTCTTCCAGTGTTCTGCGGCTCCCTCTCCAGCCCTCCAATAAGTTAGGTGCAGCGTGATTGATTTGCCAGGGTACCTCCCACCTTGTGCCTTAAGCACTTCCCCACCCTACCCCCCCCACATGGCTAAGCAGTTGGAAGATGGATGAGTAACACAAGCATTACAGAGTATTCCTAGTGTGTTTTCATAATATAAGATGTATTTTGTGTATATTTCTGTAGGCTGTGTTACAGAGATGCCTTTGACAGCTCAGGTTTCGGGTGCTACCTATTTTTCCCCCTCTCTTTGTCTTGCTTAGGAGTCTCTTGACAGCACGTTCTCATGGTACCTCGGAATGTCTGCGTTTCCGCTGCTGCCCTTTTCCCAGGGGGAGGAAGATGAGGAAGATGTGGACTTGCAGGATACCCCAAAGGAGACGGCTAAAGAGAAGGAGGAGAAGATGCCGGACCACGACGTGGCACAGGCCGACATTGTGAAGGTGGACAGACTTGCTTGCTTTGCCTCCCGTCCCTCCCCGCTCTCCGCTGGCCCAACCTCCCGTCCCGCCCCCCTCGCCGCGGGCCCCACCACCCCGCCCGCCCCCCGCAGCAACCCCCCCCGGCCGCCCGGCCCCC
>JABFDZ020000030.1:4394917-4405672 GCA_019775955.2 Pollimyrus isidori | reverse complement strand
GGAGTATCCTTTTTAGGAGTGTCCTTTTTAGGGGTATCCTTTTTAGGAGTGTCCTTTTTAGGGGTATCCTTTTTAGGGGTATCCTTTTTAGGGGTATCCTTTTTAGGGGTATCCTTTTTAGGTACACGAGTGTGTGATTATAGCAGTAATGAGAGAAATGTTAAATGGGATCCTCGTGGAGCAACCACTAATATTATTAGCCTGATCAAAATTTACATTTTTATAAAATATTACCAAGTTTTAAAGTGAAACTAACCATGCACTGAAAATGTTGAAATGGCTAAGAAAATCTGGAGATTGTTTTAGAAATGAATATTGCTGCTGCTGTGGTATTGTCACCAGGGCTTTTTACAAACCCCAGTGCTCAGTAATTCATTATTTAAAACTTTCTGAAGTTTATCGTGAACTCCGTCCCTTTTCTGATGTGACATCTCTCAGCTCTGTTTCCAGGATAAATAGGCTCCAGTTTTATTCACTAAAAGACTGCCGTGTCTATCTCCTGTCTTGCCAGGGAAGGGCGCTGTGGAGGACCTGAAGCAGCAGATTTATCTGACCTGCAGCTTAAGGAGGGCTGCTGTCCCTCGCACCCTCCACTGGGCCCTCTGCTGAGGGACGCTTGTTCCCATCTCCCCTCCCTGCGTGGATGCTACCTCACGCACCTGTCCTACATGGAGCCGGTGGTTCTCCGCTCCCGGGATTTGCACCTGGGCCGGACCCCTTACATTCGCTCCTGGTTCCTCTCCGAAGCCTCGGGGCCCGCTTTGCCCGCCGACTGGCCGTTCCTGCCGCTGGTCAGCCTGTACGAGCGCGTGGGTGTGCCGGGCGGGGGAGACGTGCGTGTGGAGTCCCTGCCTCCGGCCTCACTGGAGTCGGTCACGCACTGCCTGCAGTGGCTGCTGCTCCTGGAGAGCTGGCGGGAGAGCTCTCTGACGGCGGTCCTGCCGGCGGCTAAGCTGGCGCGCCTCTCCTGCCTCTTCCTCTGCTCCAGCGATCTCTTCCTGGAGCGCCCTGTACAGCGGCTGGCGTGGGCACTCCTGCGGACACTTTGCCACCCGCGCCGGGTTGCTGCGTTGGATCTGGCAGTGCCACTGCAGGGCCTGGCCTCCTTCCATGACCTGTACTCCGCGCTGCTCTCCCAGTTTGAGGCAGTGTCCTTCGGGGACCCGCTGTTCGGCTGCTTCATCCTACTGCCCCTGCAGCGGCGCTTCTGCGCTACCATGCGGCTGGCAGTGTTCGGGGAGCATGTGGGGCTGCTGCGTTCCCTGGGGGTGCAGCTGCGGCAGGTGAGCCGAAAGGGAGGAGCCGACACTCAAATATGCCCTGCTCTGTTTTGTTAACGCCCTGTCACTCTTTTATCCGAGACCCCAGCCCCCACTCCCCATCCAGTGGACATTTTGTTCTAGTCTGCCATCTGCGCGTCCCAGTCACATGATTATACGCTGATTCATCTCTGGCGTCTCGGTGGTGAACAGAACAGAAAATGGGGGACTAGAGGGGGAGCTATTGAATTATTTTTGTGAGAAATATAACATTAAAAAAGGCGTATAAGAAAGGATTCAAATATAATTATGAGTTATGTACTTTTAAACATTTCAAATCATGCCGTCGCAGTGTGAGGAACTGAGAGCTCCACAGTTGGGTTTGTGTCAAGCCCCATTTTGTGAGTCATTGTAGATTGAGTGCTCTCCGCAGGTGACATAATTTCTAATTCTCTCCTCTCTACCATCATCACCTTCAGCTTCCGGTCCCTCTGGAGGCGTTCACCTCCCCCCCAGAGGATTCCCTCCCCCTGTTGCGGCTGTACTTCCGCTCCCTGGTGACGGGGGCCCTGCGGCGGGCCTGGTGTCCCGTGCTCTACGTGGTGGCCCTGGTCCACCTTAACTCCTTCATGTTCTCCCAGGAACCGGCATCACAGGTACCGTCCAAGGCGGGCTCTCCAGCAGCCTAGAACGACAGGGCTTTTAAATGGGTTTCTTGAGAGCTGCTGTTGTCTCGGGGATGTGTGATGTATTACTGGGCATTTTCACTCCCAGTCAGGTGTAGAATTGCACTGGCTGTAGGGCCAGCCCTTGCTTGCCTGCATAACACTGCCCCCACAATGTGGAAGTCAGATGTTTTCTCCCCCCCCCCCACCCCCGCAGGAAGTGGAGGCGGCACGGCAGAGTTTGCTACGGAAGACATATTACCTGACAGATGAGGTGGGTCTCCCCCCCCCAAAGTCAGTATGTAGCCTCCAAAACCCCTTCTGCCTGCCACTAACCACAATCATCTTGTTCCAGGTTCTGAAGGACCATCTGCTTCTCTTCAAACTGCCCTCTCAGCAGGATGAGCTTGGTTTCCAGATGTACAACCGCCTGCCTCCTACCCGTGCCCGGAGGCTGGAGAGCGTGCTGGGCATGGGGAAGTGTGACGGCGAGGGGGCTCGCCAAGGATGCGACAGTGTCCCGTGATGCCCCTGCCCCAAGCCCTCGCATCTCATGGGGGTGGAACTGTTGGACCCTCATCAAGAAGCAATCAGTGACCTCTGCAGACTTGAAGGTTTTATAATGTCAACCCAAGCTACTGAACAGGAATAAATGATTTTTTTTGTACATTTACATTTGCTGCAGCACGTATTTTAGTCATTATATCCCTACTTGTCCTTTTTTTAACCTTCCTAAGTGTGTGTATTGGTGTGCAACTGCGTGGGCAGTTGATCCTCGGAACATCTCCTGCACATGTTACAGAGTTCAGGCATATGGACGACACCGTATTGGAGAAGTTTGCATCTTTTTAGGTATCGATTAGCATCAACCTGGGAATGACCCATTTACAGTGTGGAGGGAAATGGGTGGTCGGTCTTTGCTGACTGTCTCTTCTGCCACAGCGTGCCTGTCGCTTCCTGTTGGTGGGAGATGTTCTGGGGCCGAGCCAGTGAGTGCCTCGTGAACGGTGACTGGACAGTGATACGGGAGACGTTCACATCCATCTGTCTTATTTTTAAAAAAATTCTGTGGTTCCAAAACTGGCCCATATGAAGTAAACTATAAAAACAAGAAATGTTTCAGAACTGGTTTGAGTTACTGTAATGTGAGAAATTTCTTTCAAGCTGACATTCAGGGCAGGTTGTCTTACGAATCAGGACTCTTAAGATTATTTTGTAGAGTGTTAATGTGAAGGTTCCCCTAAATTAAGTTTTGTGACTAAACACACCCAGCAGTGCTTCCATCTGCAGAAGTGGAAGAGATGAAAGCCCTTCACCTGTTTTTGAATAAAAAGCCATTCCACTTGTTATTCAGAACCGACCTTGAGGAAAAAACATGACTCACAGATAAAAGCAGTGGGAGTGCCTTGGTATGGGAAGTGTGACTAAATGAAAATATTCCTGCACTGGGTACGATGGTCTTCGTCTCCTGACAGTCTCTTAGGCACATGCTGGCTGTCGTAATCCCTTCAAAAAATCTCTCCTGGGTGGAAAGAAGGCAAGGTACATCAGTGGACCTTTGCCAGAAGCCTCTGGAGACTTATTGTACTTGCATGCAAGATATTTTAACCTCGAATGTAGCAGGTAAGATGTCCAGCTGTGTAATTCCTTAAGCCGAGTTCCTTTCGGTGACCACACCCGCTGAGCCACAATGACAAATTGACCTCATAAACTCCGCCCTGATCTGCTATAGCCCCTCCCCACGTTGCTGGTGATCTGGTGACTAACACCTTCAGATACATATCTTTAGGCCTGGTTCTTGTCTGGTTGACAAACTAAAGATGTGATATGCAAGTGGCCCTTGGTGGCAATAAAATCAACATAAAATAAGATGCCTGCTATTAAAAATTTAAAAGTGGAGTTTTTGATACTCAATACATCTGAAATACATCTCACCTAAAGGATTGTTAGGAACACCATACTAATACGGTGTTTGACCCTCTTTCACTTACAGAACTGCCTTAATTCTACGTGGCATTGATTCAACAAAGTGCTGAAAGCATTCTTTAGAAATGTTGGCCGATGTTGATAGGATGGCATCTTGCAGTTGATGGAGATTTGTGGGATGCACATCCAGGGTACGAAGCTCCCGTTCCACCACATCCAAAAGATGGTCTATTGGGTTGAGATCTGGTGACTATTGGATGTTTTTCCATTTTCACAGGATTTTTCCATTTTGACAGGAGAACGGTATTTGCCTGAATGCATTGTGAAGGGGTGGTGTGGGGTAGGCCCCATAGTTCCAGAGAAATTAACTCTTAATGCTGCATCATTCAAAGCCAATTTGGACAATTTCATTCTTCCAACTTTGTGGGAACAATGTGGGCACGGCGTCTTCCTGTTCCAACATGATTGCACACCAGTGCACATAGCAAAAGCAAGGTCCATAAGGACATGAATCGGTGAGTCTGGTGTGGAGGAACTTGACTGGCCTGCCCAGAGCCCTGATCTCAACCCAACAGAACACCTTTGAGATGAATTGGAGCAAAGACTGCGAACCAGATCTTATCCAACACCATTGCCTGACCCCACAGATGCTGTCCTGGAAGAATGGTCAAAAATTCCCATAAACACACCCTAAACCTTGTGGACAACCTTCCCAGAGGAGTTGAAGCTGCTATAGGTGCAAATGGTGAGCCAACTCCATATTTTAGCCTATGTATTAAGAATGGGATGTCTTTAAAGTTCATGTGTGTGTAAAGGCAGGTGTCCCAATGCTTTTGGCAATATAGTGTTTATACAGTGTCAAAGGAAATATTTAAAGCAATTTATTTGAGCAGTAATGTACTCAGAACAAGACTACAATTTAAAACCACATTAGAACTTAAGAAAATTGAGTAAAATAGTAAAAGCTAAGAGAATCTAAATTTCCTCTATACTCCAAAAATGTACTGATATTTAGTTGGATGGCTAGATGAACACTTCAGTTCCCAAACCTCTCCTCTGGGCACCCCAGCCATGCCATGTGTTTGTTGCATTTCACAGCCAGCTCAATTAATTAATGAATTAGATTTATTTTAAAAAGCCAATGAAGTACTGATCAGCCATACAAGTTGGGGGTAGTGGCCGGGTCAAAAATACATGGGGGTATTGGATGGTCGCTGTAAACACTGGGGCGACTTTTGAATTGGCTAATCTAGCACACTCTGAGAGATAATAAAATTTTACACCAACATGAAGATCATTTGAAAATCAATATATATGTAATAATGTTACGAGCCAAGCATCAGCCTGTGATCCATCGCTCATGGAGCAATTTATAGGTCTGAAAGATCTACTCTCAAGCTTCCATGTCACCTGCCTATATGTGCAGAGTATGTGTATGACTCTTCAGTATACTCTGCGGCCTGCAGGGGCGCCATTTGACTCTATTGAGTGTTCAAGGACTGATGCTGTCAGGCAGAATGGTTTCCATGCCACCTGTTTTTTTTAAGGAAAACTTAGTTCCCCAGGCTGCTATGCTCTGCCATCAGGGATGCCATCTCAGATTTCTGTGTGTGATTTTTGGAAGACTGGCATCTGGTGGCAATTACATCTAACATTTTTTTTGTCCTGGGCAGCCATGGAAGCTAGATTGATGGTGGCACTGGGTTTTTTCCTGAACTGATTAGCTGTACAGTTACAGCCCTTAAGGGGCAAAACATCTGAACCCAACAATCCAGCTATCTACCACACCCCCTCAAAGCTTGTTACTGTACCTCAGTAACCTGACTCTGAAGACCGCTTAGAGGTTAAAGAGCTATTTTAAGTGTAGTTTCTAACCCGATGTCTTGCAGTAAACACAAAAGACATGCCGTTTCATCATTTATGATTTGAACCACATTAGTTAACCCCGCAGCAGCATGCT
Organism: Pollimyrus isidori; assembly: GCA_019775955.2. Taxonomy (NCBI): domain Eukaryota; kingdom Metazoa; phylum Chordata; class Actinopteri; order Osteoglossiformes; family Mormyridae; genus Pollimyrus; species Pollimyrus isidori. Next base: position 4,399,862 of record JABFDZ020000030.1, on the reverse strand, counting down.
TACTTTTAACCTCCTTTTTTCCCCACAGTATCTAGGTTCTTACACAATCTGCATTACCATCATCATAACATTGGTCAAGAAACTTCCAGAAAATTACACCATTTTTCATTCATTTCAAAATTGGATAAAACCCACTTATATTAACAGTGTTCTTCAGTATTCGTTATTTGAATAAGTTTAGCACAAGTTTCATAAGAAATACCTTTATTTGATTACATCATTTGTTTTATGAGACTTACACCTCCAAATTAAACATCTTAAGCAGAATTGCGTGGTATTAGTCTTATGGAACTTTTTCTTTTACATTCTCTTCCCTCACTGATGGAACTAAACCAATCATACCTGGAGTTACTGCCACACAGTTCGCAGTGTCTTATTTAGAGATTAAGGCATTACTGCAGTAATCTAGGCCCAATTAAACAGCATTACCTTTACAAGCATCCTTAATTTCAACAGCAGTTCATCATTTTTGTCTGACCATGAAATAAATGAACAAGGAATCATCTACACGTTACAGTGCATAACGTTAAGGTGAGTAACCGGGGCTGGCGTCAGAGTGGATCTACCGGGCTGGCATCTAACTGACTATGGGGGGGGCACTATCGATTGTGAACTATATTCATATGAGCGACACTAGAGGTTGACAATTTTTCGTGACTCCTGTGGGTCACGGTATTTCCAGCGATGTTAACGTTAGGTGATATCAACAACAAAAAAAAGACCCAGACAAGCGGTCAGTCATCATAACAGCCCCCGACACTGTCATGCAAACCCTAAAATCACAGGACTAATAAAAAGTAAACAAGCACCTTTCATATGATGCATAAAACACAAACGCAGCGCAATGTTTTGTTCTGATTGAACGCAGAAACCGCTTACTGTTGATTTGGCTTCCCATGAGTGACACTTATTCATGAATTTCCCCTCTGTATTAGACTTTATAAGACTATATATAAATTGTTGAGGATTTCACCACATGTTGTCAGACTGGGAGACACAGGCCTATTCTCAATTTCTTCTGATCTGAGTAAAATTTGTGGAGTTTGGTTTAGGACGGTAGTGCTGCCACGCTTTCTGGTGAAAGTGAAAATGACATGCATAATGCAAGTTCAAATTTATAATGTAATAATATATTTCCATATACAAACACAGTGGGACATCCGTTCTCAAACTCATTAGAACCTGAGTTTCTTAAAAGTTGAATCAACCAGTTTGAAAATGTTTTACCTAGAACTCGATCTGAATCTCAGAAGTCAAACCGTGATCACCGACATAAGAACTTGTACGTGTGGGAAAATGAGTCACGCGGCATGTCTCTCAGTGTAAACAAAAGGCAATGCTTCATTCTCAGCCTCACATTGTGATAGGGTCGTGCATGTTTACACTAGCTGAATACATATATTTAGACAGTAAAAATACATTTAGGCAATCATAGTAACAGTAATTATTAATATTATTATATAATAAAATACATTTAAAAATAAAGATTACTTGTTAATTATTTTAATATTAATAATAAACCATTAATACATTTAATTATAATAATATTGTCGTGCCTAGCTGGGACAGAACAGAGACAAAGGCACAGATGGGAATACGGGGTTTAATTACAGGTGAGGCAGGCAAAACGCAGACAGATAATATAATGACTGGACTGGGGAAACACAGAGGACTAATGACAACAACCAGAAACGGCTGATCACACGGGGATTCCACACGAGGTTAACGAGGGGGCGTGGCACACAGAAGGAGCGGAGGATTATGACGCATTGCTTTTTTTAACTTTACACGTTTGGATACATTTACTTTCTTTCTTTAAAAAAATACTATTTTAATAAATGTGCTTAGATTTCTTTAGTACAGTATATACTTTTCTTGTTTTGTCTAGTTCATTTTGTATTTAAATGCTAAAAAAACATATTCCGGTGTAATTTTTCTGGGGCCGGGAACCAAATAAATTCCATCCATCCATCCATTTTCCAAACCGCTTATCCTTACTGGGTCGCGGGGGGTCCGGAGCCCATCCCAGAAGCAACGGGCACGAGGCAGGGAACAACCCTGGATGGGGGGGCAGCCCATCGCAGGGCACCAATTAAATTGTTTTTCCATTATTTCTTACGGGGAAAATTTGATCGGAATTCAAACTTTTTAGGATTCGGCCTCGAGTTCTGAACGGATTCATTTCGAGTTCTGAGGTACCACTGTAATAGATTTTCAACAAACAAAATCTGTTGCTATGTTACCGTTGAATGAATCATTCTATTGAATTATACACTCTTATGAAATGAGACTGCTCAGTTAAATGAATTGCTACACTAATGTGACCGCTGGTGGTTGAAAATTCCATTTTATCATAGTTTCTGCGCGAATGTCAAATGGCGCACCAAAAGCAACAACCAATCAGCACCAACTAGCCTACATTCTTTCAAGTGAATTTATGATATAACAAAAATATTTAAAACCGCTCTTTACTAATTTCATGAATGTTTACATGTTTAATATCTGAAAAATAATTAGATATAGAAACGAATATTTTGGAGCCTGAGTTGGTGGGTGCTGGAGCGTGTGTGGGGCGGCACGGCGACTTGCTACGGGGGCAATGCCTTCGAATGCCCCCCCTTGACGTCGGCACTGATGTCAATGATATAAGTTTTTAGTTTTTTATACATCAGCTTTCTTTGTATATAAATTGCAATTTGGGTTCAAGGGGCCAGTGGAAGGTTTGATAGCCACTTTCATATGAAGAAATATTCTGACATTTGTATGCAGCGCAGAGGCTTGCAGGATCATGCAGAATTCAGGAACATGCACCGCACTCGAGCTTGAGACTTGCATATTACACCAAGTTTGGTGCATTAAATTTATCATCAAAAGTACCTCGCAATTTTAGACACCAGACATTTGACCTTTTTCATAGTTTTTTTAAGCAGAGGCATCAGTTTGGCTGAGCAATGGTTTCCTGTTTTTCTCATTATCTTGCTTTTCACATCTGCCACCGCTGAAATATATCTGAGTAAAATATCTAATCACAGCCTGCTTGTTTACTTCATCTTCTCTTGCCTCTTGGGAAAAACACCTAGATGATTTGTTTTCTTGACTATAAGACTTCAGTTGTTGGTCTTTTTATGATGTTCTATGGTGATTTCTCTGTTATTATTGTAAACCTCAAAATTGCCATGGATGCTGAGACATACTTCCTGATGTATATACAGTAATAACCTAGATTATAATAACCTCTGACCTCTCAATACTCCTACGGTCTTCTCATTTCCCACCTCTAGACGTAACCCATGAACTAGTGCCATCTACAGTCAGTTGGAACCACCTAAACTTCAGCTAAACCATTTTCAAAGGCCTTTGCCCCTGTGAAAACAAGACAGGGAATTCTGCCAGTGTTAGTGATGGTTCAGAATGTCGGTAAACAATAATTACCAGAAAAAATAATGAATATATAAGCCTATAACTGCATTGAGAAAATAAAACGTTAGACAGCCTGTGAAGTTAAATGCTGTTAAGGTTTTTAAGGCAGTAGGAGCTAAATTAAAACCAGGTACTATCAAGGCATATGAGAACATTAAAAACAAAGCTGTATTTAATGAAGCTGGCTTTCCCGGTAACATGGAGCTGTGAACTCACAATGTGTCCTCCCAAAGGGGGGTGGGGGGTGGGTAATGAAATAGTACTAAACACACTGCCAGTATGTCTTTGCTGATGAGAGACTTAACATCAAAGACATAAGTTAAATCCATAAAAAATAAGTCATACATCTTTCCCTTCTGATTTTTTCAGGATAACAATATGAAATCCCATGCTGAGAAACAAATCAACCCTTTTCATTTTCATTTCAAGGAAATTAAATCATTTTTCCAGCATTGACTTTGTTTTGATAAAACAGCTTTACCTTCCCTGACCCTCACTGACGTATTCAATACTGTAGGATAGTAACTCTACTCCACAGTGGAGTGACCCGAAATTCACCCAATGGTGCTTTCTTGTGTATTGTAGTGCTTCTTGTGACATTTTTGTTATTTTTAAATATGTTGAATAAATGCACGATGAATAATTATTTTGCTTTGTGACGCCCCCAAGGCCCGAAGGCCAAATGAAGGCGTGATCAGTGGTTCATAGCACAATACATCAGCTTTGTTTGTTTTCCATATTGCAGCCTGGTAATCAGGACAAATATTCGGCCATGCAACAGAATATGACGCTACATTGACCTTTATAAGTCAATGCATACACGTAGACTACTCAATTTTGAAGTGATGGCCACCAGACCACTTAGTCTTTGATGGTTTAATCACAATCTGTACTTGCTTATCACCTACAACTCACTGGGTCAACCAGTCATTCTGGAATGAGACAGGGCGTCTGATTAATTAGTGGGGTGTCTTCAAGGTGGACCACATGCTCCAAGACCAAGATCTTACTAAGATTTTATTTAAACGGGACTGAGTGTTGACTAAAGATAGCAGCAAGGTTTGCTGTTGTTCTTTGTCCAAATAACTGAGCTCTGATATCTGTAACTGGGTTAAGTCGCTCAGGTCTGAATCCTCATTTTTATCATTGTCTTTTCCAGTGACGTGGGTGGTTCAGGTTTTGCTAGACAGTTCTTCCGATCTTTGAGCAGTTTGATATGTAAAACATTTGCAAATTTTTTCATTAGTCTGGATGTTCCACTTCATTTGGGACAACCTTCTTCAACCCCTCAAATGTCCCCTGCCTATTCACCAGGAGTTTGCTTGTGGATGTTGATAGGACATGGAACACCTTCTCCCCCAGCTTGAGCTCCCCCTTATGTCTAGCATACCAGATATATTGGAATTTCTGGCCAGCCAGAGTTTTTCCTACGTTATATTATATATACACCGTATTTTTCGCCATATAAGACGCACTTTTTCTTCCCCAAAACTGGGGGGGAAAAGTGGGTGCGTCTTATACGGCG
>JABFDZ020000030.1:4381134-4394817 GCA_019775955.2 Pollimyrus isidori | reverse complement strand
ATATTTTACTACAGTATTTGGTTCAGAATCTTTTTTTTCTAGATTTTCCTCCTTAAAAATTGGGTGCGTCTTATATGGCGAAAAATACGGTATATAGCTGCTCCCTCATCTGTAAAATGTAGGATAGGATACCTTCACCAGTCCTCTATGTCTCTCAGCTTTCTTGCAGCAGGTCCAAGGCCAGCCAAAGCGCAAGGCAAAGGGTAGTGAAGCTTGGTAATGCCTGGGGAACTTCCTGACAAGCAAAGAGCAGGAATGGAAGTATCTTGTCCCAGTCCCGCCCTGTATCTGAAACAAAGTTGCGAAACATGGATTCACAAATGTGATTAAATCGCTCCAGAACTGATTTCTTTGGTGGTGATATGATGTTGTCCATATACATTGAAATCGCCAGCTTTGCATGCAGCTGTTTTGTAAAACTGGAGTTGAAGTTGATGCCTTGATAGATCACAATCTCCATATTGTCTATGGTGTCATATTCATTGTGGTTGCATTTCTGACATTAGTTATTTACACTGTTGAAATAGTGACACCTACTGATGGGGTAACTGTCTGCAGTCCCAGAATAACGCATCATTCCTCAATCACCGAACTGGCAGAACTGGCAAAAAAAAAAATTAAACGGTCAATAGAATCCGGGGCACTGACTGAAAAAAAAAAAGAAAAACAATTCAGAAGTATATTCCAGGTAGTTAGTGGGATTCTTTTAAATTACAGTGGTACTTTGGTTCTCAAACTCATTAGAACTCGAATTTCTTGAAAGTCGAACAAACCAGTTTGACCTAGATCGATCTGAATATTAAGTCGAACCGTGAACGCCGACCTAATATAAATTGTACAAGTCATACTACAATGCAATTATTACTTCGATGCCTTCTTCACAGACTGAACGATTAACCAAATAAAGCAGCACAACATTACAGTAACTAACAATAAATAAAACACTAACTTAAGTGTACTATTAGAGCATTCATGTCATTTATTTAAACTTTATTTTAACAAGTAAATTAACTGAAAACCAGTTCTCACTGCTTTACGTAATATTCGGGAGAGATAGCAGATTACGCATCGGCACTACCTGAGATACAAACATCATGCGTTCAACTGAACTCTCTGGCCAATAAGGGCAAAGGTGCGTCGTCATGGAGGCGGTTCCAGTTTGTGCAACCGGGTGAGAGGTCGTAATGCATCCAACCGTAATATATTGCGTCAGGACCAGAATGCGTTGCTTTAAGTCCGACGCACCCAAAGACCGGACTGGGTACACAAACTGAAACGCGGACTTAATACAGAGGACTAATGACAACAACCAGAAACAGCTGATCACATGGGGATCCCACACGAGGTTAACGAGGGGGCGTGGCACACGGAAGGAGCGGACGATTGGGGCAAGACAGGGGTTGTGTTGGGATAAGAGCTTTATTGTTTTGGAAGCCGTTAAGAAAAAAAATGCTCTTCTTGTTTTATCCTGTTCATTTTGGGTTTAAATGTTTAAAAACATATTTGCCTGTATTTTTTGGGGGGCCAGGAACCAATTATTTGGTTTTCCATTATTTCTTATGGGAAAAATTTGATTAGAACTCGAACTTTTTAGGATTCGATCCGGAGTCCGGAACAGAATAAGTTCCAGAACCGAGGTACTACTGTATTTTACTACTCATCTAGTATGTTTTTTTTTTTTAATATAAATGAACTGAAAATTGTTTTCTGCTGCACTGTATTGTGAAGTTAGTATGAGTGTAAGTATGCAGGCTATAAAAATATAACTCGATGCATATAACATATGGAGCCTAAAGATTCACTTTAGACTGAAAATCAAGCATACATTTAACAAATGGGACCACAAGGGGTCAAAACAAAGGCAGGTAAGGCTGGATACTACACAAAAAGCAGAGTAGAGCACAAGCAAGCCATCTACTACAAGTACAATGAGATGAGCAGGTAACGCATAAACCCCACACAGCACACCAATGCAATGACCAATAAGAGCAAAAGGCAAGGGCAGGCACATGTATACACATGGGAAACAAGGACAGGTGTGAGCTATAACAATTAACCAAACACTAAAGACTAGGGGCAACAAGGCACTGGTGCAGATCATTAACAACTCAACCACTAGGGCTAGAACAAAGTTCAGGTGTGGGTTATAGTCATGAAGGACTCAAATACTAGAAAGGGGTGACTTTCAGTTCTCCCTGTTCTGGCCGGGAAATGACACAGCAGGACTTTGGATTTCGTTAGCGGATATACGTTCTGGCAGGAATTTCCGATGCGAAGACCTTCAGCAGCTGTTTCAGGATGAGCCTATCTGCAATATCCTCCTTGATATGGATCTACCTATCAGAAAAACAGGCCCTTCAACCTGTTGTGAATGTCTTGTGGTGTCTTTCCTACAGGTGTGTACCGTGTGATGGGGAAACTTGAATTGTAGGTGGTACGTCTCTGGTAAAACATTGCCAGTAGTTCTTTGTGGTCACTGTAGTTTGATTGCTATTCATCACTAAGTTTGCCTCCAGTGCCTTGGCCATCAGCAAAGGAACTAGCCTGCAGGCCCCCTGGATACTGAGCCAAGCTTATGTCTGGGCCATCCACTACAATTTTAGGAGTTTGTACTCCATGCTTGTCTCCTATTGGTAGGAAAGGGTCCTTGGTTCTGAATAGTAGCCTGGTGGTGGTGCTCTGTCTGGCACCGGGTGGTGGCATTCACAAAGAGTGCCTTACAGTGGCCCAACACACCATTTGGGTTACGGTCATGCCTGTGGGAAGTAAAGCCCCCAACTGCTGTGCCTTCAGTCCTTCTGCCTTTGTCTCTGCAGGGTCATGAATTGCTAGAGGAGCGACAGAAGCTCTCTGCTCCTGTTGCTGTGTTTAACTGGGGAGGAATGCTGCTCCCCATCACTAGACCGGTGCCCTGGTGTGTTGCTTGTCCAAGCGCCGCTCCACCACTGCCACCAAATGTAGGGTGACGTGGTAATGGACCATAGGCTCCGAGTGGAGTTCAAAGGATGGTGCCGTCAGTAGCAAAGTGCAGGCGGCTCATTTGTCTCCCACAGAGCAGAAGTATTTATAGTGCCTCTCTTCCTTTGTGCTGGAGTATTTAGGAGAGGAGGGAATATGCACAAAACCAACAACTTAAATGTTTGGAGACCTTTGTGACTGCAGCGTGTGTCTGACCCAGACACATTACATTGTGGGGACCAAATGTCCCCACAGTGTCATAAACCTTTGCCTAATTGTTTTGATGTTGTGGAGACTGGAAAAGGGGGAATTTAATTGTATAAAAATCTGTCTGCAGTCAACACAAATGCCAAAAGTCTTGTATTTTGTTTGGTTATGTTCAAGGCTGGGTACCAGTTAAGGTTGTCATTGTTTTTGCCCATGCACTCATGGAATAGATGTCCCCAGAAAGATGGTCTGTGCGCACATCAGCTCACACGGTTAACTTATTACTGTGGCTATACAGGGCCTTTCATAAGTTTGACAGCTACTCCATCACAATTTAATTTTGAAATGAATATTCTTTGAATGCATTATCAAATCTTGAATGGGACAAGCTTGCTTTGTTGGAAATGACAAAGCTCACTAATGTGTCTATAAATCCAACAATTTCCAGTAACCGACCTGCTGGGTTGGGGATTGTCATCTAATGGCTATTCTACCCAACCATGCTGTTTTCAGTAAAAGGCCATATAGAGCCTGAATCATATCCTAGCAGCTCCCTAGAAGGAATACCCAGCCATTGTGGGATGCATACGTTGTGGTTTTTTGGTAATTTTAAAGCGGTCAGCTTACCCAGCTGCATGTTTTTAGCCTGTGGGATGAACGACTAACGCCTAAAGGCAAATGGCACAAAGCACGGTGAGCCGGGATTCAGAGCCTCCGCTGTGGACACGTGAAGCCGTAGTGCTGTGGGAATTTAATGCATTTCTGCTGCTTAGCACCCAAGTCAGAAACAGTCGTAATTACCGATGGCACAAATCTCTTTCAGAATTGGACTGGAAAACTTTTTCAAATCACTTTGTTGATCTTTTCGGTTCTGTCAGCACTTGTGATTAATGAATGAATTGCAGTCATGATTCAAATACAAAATAACCTGAAAGAAAAATACAATTATTGTTGAGAACAAGAAGGTCTTGTTTTTTTTGTTTTTTTTTTTGTAAGGGAAGTTTTCATCCTGTCCTTGTGCCTGGGGCTCAACGCCCCCCCCCCCTTTGCCCTGGGGGCTGTATTACTCTATCTCTTAAATTTACATTGTTTTAGAAGTGTGTATCATGAGGCATAGAATGTTCTGTTATGGTCTTTAGTGTGCCGCCAACCGTACGAATATTGGAGTACCTCACTGGCCAGCCTCTCTAGAAGAGGTGCTACCAAGTTGTCAAAACTTCCTAATAAAATAAAAGGTAGAAAATAATTGTTCTGATTTGCTGGCAAAGTGTTTTTTTTTTTTTTTTTTTACTTTAGATTCTCTCTTTTGGCCTTCAGTGTTTGACATGAATGGCCACGACCCCATAAATACAATACAATGGAAGCTCTGTAAAATCGCTCAGGTTGCCTTGGTCAAGATGAGACTGTGTCTCTGGGCTTTAATCCCCACAAATCATAATCTGCTTATGTGCGACAACCCGGAGTGATGCTGTTTATCAGCGTTATTATAGTATGGTGGTGTGGTGATCCGGACCCACCCAGTCCTCCATGCTGCTGTGGCCCAGCTGCGGCTATGTTACAAACGGCTGATGTGCCCTGGCCTAAGTGGGCTAAATCAGAGTCACCAGGCCCTAATGTCATTACCCAGGAAAGCAACTCATAGGCTGATTATATTAGTCCGAGGACATGAGGCTCTGATCGTTAGGGCGCCGAACAAAGCAGGCATTGAGGTAAAAGGCAAACAGGTGGTGACTGGAAAACAAGCGGCACAGGGAACGTGTGCGTGTGTCAGAGAAACGGTTGGGATAGCGACCCAGAATGAGCCGTGCTGGCATTTCTGTTTCGACCGGTTATGCTGATCTTTGTTAAATAATCGCTTATCCAGCACGGGGTCATAAGAGGCCCAGGGCCAGTTCCAAGAACCGCCAGAATGACACGGGAAGGGATGCCAGCCCGTTACAGGGCACATGCTCAAATACAGAGTCACACACTATGGGCCATTTACGGGCACCTATTCATCCAACCGCACGCTTGTATTTGTATTAATGGTCCCCATTCACCCATTCAGAAAGCATTCGTCTTGAACCTGGATGTGACGAATGAACACCAAAATGAGAACTTTGCAGTGCATTTTTTTTTGTATCTCTGCAGCTAGGGATGGAGGTTCTCTGGTCTGCAATGCCAGTGTGACACAGTTTCTCACTCAGTTTGCAGTTCCTGCTTTATGTGCATTTTACTGTATTTATTAAATCAGTCACCAATTAGATTTCCACGTTTTTAACTCCCTAAATCTTCAGGGCTTGACGCTGTGATCGTCTCTGATTTTCAGCGAGTTACTTAATTGGATTCCCTTTTGGTAATAATCCTTACTACTTCTAACCACTTTTCCTCGCCGGGGTCCCTGGGGGACCTGGAGCCTGTCCCAGGCAGCATCAGGCACAGGGCAGGGGTGTGGCCTGTCTTTGGACCTTGGGAAGAAGCTGGACTCGAAGCAAAGCCTTCAAACATGGGGAGAATGTGGCAAATCCACAGGTGGGATTCAAACCCCTAACCCTGGAGGTGTGGGAAAACCGTGCCGCCCCCCTTTTGTAAAAATGTACCGGCAAAGTGTATAACATCTAACTTGGGCAGAAAAGCTTCTATGACGCATATGTGGAAAAACCAGGCTAAGGATGTAAAGCTGGGTATGTTAACACCCTGCATTTCTCAATGACCTATATGATTAGAAAGCACATATTTGCATGTTAATCTAAATAATCTGCAATGATGAGCTGATCCATATTCATTGCTCACAGATTAGATACGACCAAAAAAAAACCTTTTTCTTTTCCTTCCGTAATCCCATCTCATCCATATGGATGTGCGTTAATGACTGTCGTGACTTAATTCTGATCCTCATAATCTCCAGCCACTCAGGATGAAGTGCAAAATGAACGACTAGTTTGATTTTGGGGGAAAAAAATATCTTGCAGAATGCTTTGCAGGGTCACAGGGTGCATTTTCATTTTAAGTCCTTAGCTGCTATTTGTTGGACCCTCAGGTCACTCTCACCAGAGGAACTTGCTTGGCAATTGACTGGTGGTCATTCTATCGTGGCCAAGCATCATAGTCTGCATTTTTGGATTTGTTTTTTGATTAAAGGTCGATAATCGCACCTTATCTGAAAAGTGGTGAATTTCCATGAAATTATGCAAGACACACCTGAGCTGGACCCACGCTGACATGGCCCTGCATACTAGCCGGTTGAAAGCATGACTAAACCAATTTGGCTGCGCCACCATCATCTGACCCAAATGCATAGAGATACCAGTGGTCTGCGTCGATATGCATGGTGTATCTGCAGGAGAAAAAGGGCATATTCTATATATTATCCATCCATCCATTATCCAAACTGCTTATCCCACTGGGTCGCGGGATTCTATATATTATGTAAGGGATAATGTACAGGCAGCCGGTAGTTATCGCGAAATAAGCCCCGACAGTGTGATCAGGACCCGACGCGACCAATCAGAATCAACCATTCCAGAGAGCCGTGTAATAATAAGCTTTAGATGTATCACACGCCTTTATGTATTGATGCATTGCCAATAACTTGGAACTTGAGAATTTTCCACTTTCTACTTTTAAAAGTATTATAGAACAGCTGAGCAGAATGGATCTGGACTTCTGGACTTTAGTGTCTCTTTGCAATGCAGACTGGGTATGGCCTAGTTCTCCTATGCCAGTGGAAAAGCACCAAAAGTGAGGAAAGCATAATGGGGAATGTTCTTTTATGAAACTGATTAAATAACAGCACGGTTCATGTTCATGGAATGTGAGGAGCTCAATAAATGCCTCTCAAACTATTATTGTGGAATTGTGGGCCAGTCTGATGATTCTGTTCTGCTAACCATTATAATGATAATACGTGTGATTTCAGGGAATTTAAACATATCAAAGTCCACCCACTTCCAAAAGTTTAAAAAAATTCTAAACTTTCTTTCCTTAATTATCGCAGTAGTATAACCCATTAATGTATACTGTAGGTTAAACTTCTTTGTCAGACAGCTTTAAGCTGGCTTTTGACAGAATCCCGAAAACCAGAAAACCTTACAACTCAGGACAAGTGCTTGGCTGAGATAGTCATGGGATTGTTGTTTATCCCACCCTCAAGATCTCAACCCAGCTTCCTGAAAAAGAACTAACCTGGGGTCATCTCTGTTGATTTTCGTTTTGCATTGGTATACTCTTCCTGCGTTATTAAGATCAAACAGTTCCTCTTTTCCTTTCATCTTCAGACTCCCCTTGTCTGTCCATGAAGTGGTACAGCTGTCTTTCATAAAGCTCTCAGGTTCTGTTCCCATCCACAGCACAGTCATGCACTTTGGTTCTAGTTTAAGAATAAATCAAGAGGAAATAAAATTCTTAAGTGCTGTTGTGATATAACATAAATTTATGTCATATTTCGAGACGGCTCCTGAGAACATGCTGTGGATTCAACTTTTATCTGGGCCATAGATGTCTACTTCAGAATCTTAAATAGTTTGTGCCGTTATTGCCATGCAGAATCCCCTGCTGTGTAATGTGCCATCTCTGATAGGGTGCTCTGCTTTTCTGCTCTGAACTGACCTAGCTATTTCAGGGTGATACGAGTAGCTGTTGTCCTCAGTGAGAAATGAAAGAAAAATGCGTGCAAACACGTCCCAGTGAATAATGCCGCAGAGGGCTGACAGGCGGGGCAGGCGCTGGGCTCGGGATGGAACGGATGTGCGGCACCAGCCGCGTTTTTCATCTTTTATGCTTGAAAATGCATGTGCTTCCATGACATGAGCCAGTTTGTAGCATCAAAGCTGAAGGCTGGGTGTCTGGTTCGTGTTCCTCTGGGCCAAAACGGCGGCTGCGCTGCGAAAAAGCCGCAGATTTTGTTTTAATGTGATTTTCAGTCTGAGCAAAACATTGATCTACATTTCATTTTTTGATACATTTATATGGTGGCAATCAAACACAGGGCCGTACAAACATAGAATGGAGCAGCGGTGGAAACCCGTTCCACAGAGGGACAGTGAGGGTTTTGGGGATGATCTCTCTATCAGCCAATAATAAAACAGTGGTTCACAATTCAGTCCTGGCGATTCACTGTTATTGGCTGATGCTGATTGTGAGGTCATTCCGGAAACCCACACCAGGCTTCAATGGAACAGTTTCCCCACCCCTGGAATAGAATGAGACTTTGTTAATACCCGTAGAGGAATTATTTTTACCCCATGCTGTTCTCCATAACAGACATACAAACAAGGCAGGTATCAAAGTGAGGGGCTGCCACCCTCAGCAGTGGACCTGCAGATTAAAGGGCCTTGCATGTGACTGTTTTACCAAGACTGGACTCAGTCCAGCGATTTTCCAAGCACAAGCACTGAGCCACACATGCAGGATTTTCCTTTTTTTCATTTTTAGTCTCTTGGTTATCAATGTCTCTTCTCAAAATGATCATTTTTCTACTTTCATAAAGCTGGAAATTTAACTCACGGACATAGGCAAGCACTTCCGTAAAGATTTTTGATGTTCAAATGGTAAGTTTTGAAACGGGGAAACCCTCTGGATGACAGCTGGGTGTTGCTGGAACACTGTTACTTTAAAGTGGTACCTCCTGATGTAGCAGTTTGACCCCTGTAAGGTCAGCAATGCAGTGAGATATATAATCTCCTGTTAATCTCTGTTTATAATATCTGAGAAGTGTCATCTATGGCACTGACACTTATGTCTCTTGGACTACAGCTTTATTTACAAATAAATCTGCCATCCTCTTTTCCCTTCGCCTATAACATGCCTCGAATACTCTACTTATCTGATACCCAGTTAGGCCGCAGTCATATCTTTGCTAGATGTCTTCCCACATCTGAATGGTTTCCCTTTTACATCCCTCATTGTTGAAGATGACTGAAACTAATGGGTTTGCCAGCTTTCAGCTCTGGCCCTAATTCATGATTTCAGCAGAACATCCATCGTGTCTTTCGAATCTGGCCCCAAGAACCTCCGTCTGATTTCACAAAATGGCATTTCTGTCTTCCCATTTTGTGATGGAGACGCAGATTTGCAATTGGCCACGGTACGCATGGGCGTAAATGTCATTTAACAGTAGGGGGGGACAATAAATATAAAATTTCTTATGAGCAATTTTTAAAGGGGATACAAATAACACAGTCAAATTGTACTTGTAAAGATATGTCCCCACAGTGGAATAACTTTGCTTCTATCATTATTATTGTAGCACGGAGACTGCATCATTATGGTTAAGTTTTTAGTTTTTCTCAGGTTCACTGAGAACTGATTTTTCTTCAAAACTATTTATTGCATTGTTTATGATGGCTTGACTGTAAACAACATACAATAAAATTTAAACATGACTGTTATTGTGAAAACAGCTAAACAATATGCTAATTGTGGCCATTAATGTTGAGTTAACATTATGCCTAGTCGTCACAAACAAAACAATGCATGGGAAACGACTTTGGCGTGTTAGTTGCAGTGCACTATGCACCAAGCTAGTGTAAACAAGCTAGTGTTAGCTAGATAAGTAATATTCTAATCGCTAATATAGCAGATTCGTGGAAAATTACATCGGTAATCAGTATTTTTGCCGCAACTAATTTATGAATGAGTCTGCATCAACTACATTAAACAGAATCGCTTTATTTAAAGTGAATAATTACAGGAGTTCAACATTAATTGAGCCGCACCCACACACCTGACTCGTGTGTAGAGTAGGTGAGATGAACTGGGAAAGCAGGCAGTGGGTCAAACCACTATGAGGAAGGGGAGGGGGAACTGGGAAAGCAGGCAGTGGGCCAAACCACTATGAGGAAGGGGAGGGGGAACTCAACTGTTTCTAAATGCATTTTTTGCGCTTGTTTTTTTCTACTTGCACTATTATTTTAGGTATACATGAATATATTTTCACAATAGAGTGTGATTTTTTTAATATATTTTTTGGGGGGGCATGTCCCCTTCATCCTCCCTGGGATTTACGCCTGTAACCGTAGTAACACATTTGAACTTTGTCGTTGCAATGGAAACCAAACAAGCGAATGTTCAAATTTAACCTGCATTCTTGTTGTAGGTCCAGTGCACTGCAGAAGCACTTAACACTTGGAAAATCTATAGGTAAAGAGGACAGTCAGCAACAAGGTGGGTGGACTCAATCATCATAACAATGGACATGCCTTTGGAAGCCTGGAGATCCAGACTGAAGACAGGAATGTCATCTATAGCAGACAACGTTGATTGCACTTAATAATAATCTTACTATAATAAAGAAAAGATTCAATGATTTAACATTGTTCCACAGTACTTGGTTAATCTCTCCTGTGAAAGGAGAGCAACACTGAGTCTTAATTAATAGATCAATATTAACACCCACAGCCCAAAACAGACTCCTCAGAGGCAATTTTACTGGCTGTGGGAATCTACTTTTATTTCTGTTTGAAAGGCTTACAGTTTTCATTGTGCTTACATTTGAATTTTTATTGTAATTGTTAAACACATTAATGTGGTGTATCCATTGTTAAAAGGCAAAACAAATTATTGATTGTGTTACTTTGATGAAGCTTTATAAATGAATGAGCAAAGTTATAGTAATACAGTCATACACACTAACCTAGTCAATACAGACACTTCAGCAGCAGACTGAATGGGACACAATCGACCCAGAAAAAACATTCAACTAAAACTAGAGAGGTGGAGCAGTAACACTTAACATAAGCATTAAATGTGAATTAACTAACACTTCCTATAATTCACACTGCATGTGGATCAATGTCTATAAAGCCATTAAGGTCATCAGTGCCTCCCTGAAAGGAACAAAGGCGTGTTAATCTGCCCTCAGCTGCAAAATGCCCAGATAATGAGGGCTAATGAATTTGCAAACAGCATTTAGCGATGTAAGGAGTGAAGCCTGTGTTAGCAGAATGCAACTACCCCCCCAACACCCTCTCCCCCAAGCTAAATTCATCATTGATTCATCTTGTCATGGTTATGGGGGGGCTGTGTGATCATGCTCTTGGAATTAAATGACTGAGGGCCCAAATTAGCACTAGTTAATTGACACCATCCATCCTCCTACACACACTGGTAGGGAGGTCTTGGAAACAAGGCAACAAGATGTTTTTTGTTTTCCGCCGTGCTATTTCTGGGACTTAAACCAGACAGGCCACTCTAGTTTCATGTTCCAAGCCTGGAGGACTGAGGCAACAGTTTACTTAGAAGCACTTTGATATTTTTAAAATCACTGAAGTCACACGTATTATCATTATAATGTTTAGCAGAACAGAATCATTAGACTGGCCCACAATTCCACCCACTTGCATTATGGGATGGATCACAAATCTCTGCATTGCTGTTGTTATTTTTAACAGTCCTATCACTCACACCTACCTTGGGGTCAAGCTGACCCCAATGGCAGATGTCAGGTGACTTCTCATAGTAACATAATTACTGTAGGATTCTGTACAAGATTAGGCATAGGTATGGATTTGGACGGGGTGGGGGGGGGGTACGACCCCCACTCAATAATATCACGTATAATGCCTGGTTTACAGAAAAGACATAAAACTAATATATCTCATTACATATTTTCAAGTTTTTTTCTTACCATTTTTATTTGGAGAACCCCTATCCTCCGTAAAAACAGTTTATCTTCATCTCCTGCTCTGGCAGGCAGAAGGTCACTTTCATACCCATGAGGAGAGATGACATGAGAGAGCGGTGAGTGGAGAAGCACGGTACGGCTTGTATGAAAACGAAAATCATTGAAGACCTTGTATCGTAACCAACAGTTAATCAATAAAATGCCATGTGAAGTGGTGAAATTTAATCGTCTCATGCTGATTACGTTTCATAAGGATTATTTTATTTGATTGTGCAAAGTGCAACTAGTTTGGTTAACTCCATAATGGGCTCCATAGCTCAAATAGCAAGGCTGATAACGCAGTTGTACACAGCGTTTGTGTCAGTGAAAATTCTCATGCCACAGTTTGCTGTCAGAGCATAAGAATGAGTAAAAAGCCCGCCAGAAAACAGTTCCAGTTCTGGCATTTACTTGGGGAACACCATAAAGAAAGTTGTTCAATTTCCAAAAACTCAGAATAATTTAGTTCATAAATAGTGCTGGCAGAAGGTCCCATTTATTACCAAGAAGAGATTCAGTAAATCTCCAATATTTACTTCTATGGGTCTCTAGGAGAAGACCTCCTAGTCACTATTTTATGTGTGTTGTGTTTATTTACGGACAGTTAGCCTGTCTTTGTGAGAGAGACTGGGTGCAGGAGAGTGACAGAGCGTTACAGTGGACCTTCGGGTGAGCTCATTTTTCCACAATGAATGAATGGCCTGATATTCATGCCGTAATCTTGCAAATTGTGCATATGCCTCGTAATTTTAATAATACCCACAAATTCAGTATGAGCAATGCTGCACTTAGCACAGTTAAGCTACCATATTAGTGAAGATGAATAACAGTAAAATGGAAAGATAATAGTTTGCGAAAAAAAAACTAACTGCATGCAGCGCACTACAGAATCGCCTTATAAGGCGACGTGACGTCACACCTCTGACCCCGATATACTACCCCTCCCAATGTTAATGTGAAACATACGCCTCTGGCTGTAGGTGCACCTAGGATCCCTGTAAACATTGTTGTGTATATTTTCTTAAGTTCACTGAGTGCATGTGTTTTCTTGTGCAATGGTGGGATCTCATTAACAGTCTCCTGAGGCTTCTGACAGTTCAACATCCTCAGCATAGCATTTCCTCTAAATCTTGCAATGTACTCCTTTATACAAAATAAGTGAAGAACATGAGAACACACTTCAGAAAAGTGAAAATCATTAATATAAATTTCATATTAATCTGCCATAACAATTTTTCATATGATGGGCAGTTCTGATTTCATACCCCTCTGCTGTGGAAAAATGAACACAAGAAAAATTTAACTGTTACATTAACCAATTAATGAACAATAATGTTTGTGAAAGTAATTTCAGTGCCTGCCCAGTAATGAGCAGTGTGTAATTACACAATTTACTCTGGTTTTAGAGATCAGGCAGTGGAACATTCTTTATTAGCTAGAGAGATGCTGCATCGCACACTGCTCCCTCTGGCAGGTGGAGGTCGTAGTGTGTCGGGGGAAGAGTTGCTATGTAACAGAAGTGAGAGGCTCATCCGCCCTCATTTTTTGTCATCTTACCATACAATGTACATAATTTCATTTTCAGAAGGTCCAGTTCGCATTTTTTGAAAGGTTGGCTTCTTGACTTCAGAGAATTCTTTACACATTTAGCAATACACAGTGTAATTTAATAAGTACTACCACATTTTGCATTCTGTGTGAGGGCAGGGGTTTAAAAGTATACAGCTGCAGCTTGGGTTAAAGTTTCTCCCAAAGTCTTGATAATGTCCAGTTAATGTCTCTATACATGGTGGTGCAGTGGTTAGCACTGTTGCCTCACACCTCTGGGACCCGGGTTCGAGTCTCCGCCTGGGCTTCTTGTGTGTGGAGTTTGCATG
>JABFDZ020000030.1:4354223-4367304 GCA_019775955.2 Pollimyrus isidori | reverse complement strand
ATCAGAGCAAAGGGTGGCTATTTTGAAGAAACTAGAATATAAAATGTTTTCAGTTATTTCACCTTTTTTTGTCAAGTACATAACTCCACATGTGTTCATTCCTAGTTTTGGTGTCTTCAGTGAGAATCTACCAATGGTCAAGAAAATAAAGAAAACACATTGAATGAGAAGGTGTGTCCAAACTTTTGGCCTGTACTGTATATTCAAAGAAGAGATTACTTTTGGAAATTTTGACAGATTGACAAAGCTTGAAAGAATGTTTGATCATGCGCAAAGTCTGGACTTTCAGTTGTGAATGTAGAAGCTGTGGTAAACATGACACGGACAACACAACACAGTGTGTGTGTGTGTGTGTGTGTGTGTGTGTGTGTTTTAAATCCAAATCTTGCATATACAGAATCATGAACCAAGTGATTTAAAGTAATATGTTGCGGGAAACACCCTCCTCACCAGCACTAGAAGCTCATTGCCTTTCATGGCTTTGCATAAAGGGGCTGGTGGTTAGACGTTACCAGAAGAATAATTCATTTAAAGCCTCATAGGCTCCGAAACTCATGACAGGCACGTTTACATTTTCTTGGAAAGCTGTAACATTTCAGGCTCTAAACACATAACAGGCCAGGTGACCAGCCCATTCATTCAGTTTGACTGCACCTAATTACCAATCATGTAACACTAGTTTATGGTTAATTAAAAATTTCTCCCAGACACCAGAATCCACAGAATACCAGACAAAATATTTTGTTTTTTCAAACATGCACTGAATTAATAATTACACTTCTATGATCTTATTTAATAAATATTTAGTACGAATAATAAATGTATTTTTATCACTTAAAAAAATTGTGTTGGTGACACCTTACTTCAAGCTCTCATCTATAATGCACTATAGATACCTTCATAATTCATTATACGGCTCGGTATAAGAATTAATAAAGCATTACAGCGTCATCTATTGACAGTCAGCAGGCATTATAGTGTTGAACATAATACTTCACAAACTCTAATATAGCTGCCATCAATACTGCACTAAACCTGCTTCATAATGGATTGTAATGGTCGGTAAAAGATTAAGGATACTTTGTTCTGCATTATGAAGATATCTGTAGTGTGTTATAGATGAAAGCTTCATAAAGCCTTCATTATGCATAATAAACATGGCTATAATGTGTTATGCCTTTTCATAAATATTTATAATTATGTTTATAATGCTTTGTGAATACATTATAATGTCATTCTTATAGACACGACATTCATAGAAAGTGTTACCAGTGTGAAGGTCAGTGCCATCTGACCTCATCCTCTGTAAATTTTCCCTGTTTGGCCAGCAAACACTGCCCCCCTCACTTTCATATACCCCTTAAACGTTGTGTGTTTTCCCTGCTCCCTGCTGTCACATAGCTCAATGGGTTGAGTGTGTCACTTAGAGATTGCACCCTCCTGGTAACACTTTCAGTGAAGGCTGGCTAAAGACCAGCCACATCAGTTTCCAAGTAGTTATTGGTTTTCTGTTCCCCAGTGTTTGTTGTTTTCCTTGTGTTCTCTTCTGGATTTGTTTTGTACCTTTTTGCATCATATTCCTAGGGTCTGGTTAATGTCTCCTAGTTTAATATGTGTTAAGCTTCCAAGTTCTGCGGTTATTATTGTTAATTGGCTCCACCTGCACTTGTTGCTTTATGTCTTTGTTGATTAGTTGTCCTACTCATGTTTCCCTCCTGCCCCCTCGTTAGCCCGGCTTTGTGCGTATGTAAGTGCCTGCCCACCTGTTTTATTTAATGAGTCATCGTGCACGTCTGTATGCCATGTGACTGTGTGTTTCGAGCTCTGCTTGTTTTCCTAGTCGTACTCCCTGTGTCGCCCGCTTCCCTAGTTGTGTTACTTTGTAGTTTCTTTAGTTGATTCTTATTTTTCCCAGTTTGTTATTGACCCCCTCATGCTACTTTGTATTTTGTGGTTTTTTCTCGGTTTGCTCTGTTTTGTTAAGAAAGCCCTTTTGTCTCGGAGGCGCCCCGTGGCTTGTCACTCCTTTTCCGCCTACGACATGCCGAGTTGCGACATTCGCTCATCATTTATAAAGTCATTTATTTATTTAGCAGATGCTTTTTTCCCCCCTTGTATTTGCGATGTAAAGTTCTTTAGAAACTGAGCTTGACCAAAGTCACGAAGAGAAGAAATGTGCAATGTTAGGCTTACTACAGTTTTATGACGATCACACGAATTTGTCCAAGAATCGGGTTTAAACTGATTCATTTCACAAACAACAAACATTGCTCCTCTCATTTATTCATGTACAATTGTTTTCTTTGGGGTTAGGGTTATTATTATTATTTTTTTTTAGCAGCTTTACCTGGTTGTACCTGCCAGACTTCTAGATTAATGTTACTAGTTGAAATAAACTGTATTTGAGATTGTTGTATTCACACAAATATTTACAGTACATCACTATAACAACTGCTAATCACTTGATAAACTATTCTCTAGTTTATTTGTTGTTTCATTATAAACTGCTTGTATCTCCTCTGTTCATAGTTTTTTTTCTTGTCCTTCAGCTGACCTTGAATTTTGCAGAGAATTTTTACATTTATGAACAGGAGAAGGAGAAACCAGAGATTAATTGAAAGCTCTCTGGGAGATATTAATTAAAACAAATGCAAAGTTCAGTGTGCTATTTAAAAAAAAATACCATTGCTTGTTATTAAATATTTCCCAGGATATTAATGTAGGAATTCTTGGTATTCCAGCTTAATTGATTGATTGACCATTTCCCATAACCCTCTCTGCTGTATAGGTCACAGTGAGCCTATGCCAGCAAACACACGGATACTACAAAAAATACCCTGAATGGGATCTCAGTTCTTCTCAGGGCACAAACGCAATCTGATAGGTGCAGAAATTGGCGCAGTGTCACTAATCCCTTCACTTCACTTATTAGCAATAAGTTAATTTAGTCATGGCTGGAACAAGTCTTTTCCTGGTGGCCCATGGGTATGTGGGGCTGGAAAATTCATCACAGGGGTCCTCAGCACCCAGTCAACAAAATGTAGGTGTGCCACTCACTCAAAGTTATCATGCCCCCCAACCCCCTGCTCAATAAACCGTGGAGGCGAACCAGCAAACTGTTTGAAGACCTTGCAGAAGTTCTCAGAAGTTCCTATCTTTAAGCATGGCCAGGATTTATTTGACACCAGCAGTGTCTTCATGGTGTCTTGTAATTTCAGGAGTCCAGTGTTTTCCTAGGTCAGGAAAGCTTACACGTATGGCACATGAAGCAGACATCCTATAGCAGGATCATTCAAACGTTTATTGAAGAGTGTCTTGCACACACAAAATGTTCTGTGTTATACATGGCAAATTTGTGGATATTGTTTCTGGAGAGGAGTGGAAAATGTTCCAAGCTGCCGGCAAATCAATGCTTATATAAATGCTTGCCTTACAATTTTTGTGGATGAAAAATGCATATTTTGTAAAACTCAGGGGATTAATACATACAAAACATTTTCAACACAAACTTACACAATGATCCCCAATTTTAGACACTAAAACGTATGAAATGGGAAAAATGCGAACTACAGCAAGAAACATTTTTCTTCACATTTAAGCATTTATATTTTATACAGCATCATTACTATTCTTAGTCAACTATTTCATAGTGCAGCACCAATCATAGCTCATATGTTATTTTCATGTAGAATAACGATTTTATAATATACAGTATTATCTATCTATCTATCTATCTATTAAGAGTATCATAATAATTCTTAGAGACTCATATTTTCATATAGACTATTCACTTTTCAATTGTTTTACTCTATACGACAATTATTTCCCCTCACTGGATACTTTTGTCTTGCATCATTTAATGCATTTATTATTTTTTTCTAATACCTCGTTAGTGCGATAACTGCGGATGAAATGCTGGTCCCCGAAGGACAAACAGACTAGTTCGTGGGACCGATAGGAACGTCTCTGTAAGCTTATTTCCCGCCAATCAGGCTTTAGGACCAAGTGCATAGGTAAAGTGGCAGGAGAGAGAGAGAGAGAGAGAGAGAGAGAGAGAGAGAGCGGAAGGGCGGATCAGGGATAGCTTTTCGGTTCAAGGATAGATCCTCAGCATCAGCAACGTCATGAGTAACACCAAAAGGGAGCAGAGGTGCTCTTTTATCTGAGGAGTAGGTCTTCAAGCTACCGAGACCGAGTCCGTGAACCTTGTTAAGTAGCCATGGGATATTGCGGGAGGCATCCGTTTATTAATCTTCTACTGTGCATCCCAATAGGTAGGTATAGGTATTCTTATCTTGAGTTACAGTTAATAGAGTTACAATAATATCTGGACAAATTTTCTTCCTACGGGCTACTGGTATTCGTAACAATATCCATACTTGGGTGTTATTAAACGAAATTGCTGAAAATTACTTTATGAGGAGTAGAATTATGAACTCTGGTGAGCGTTAAGTGATTGACAAAAAGTTCTGGTGCTTCTTAAAATTGTGGTTGTTTTCAATATTTAATCCAAAAAACTTAACATTAGCATGTAGGCTACCGAAAGAATTTAATGTAGTACTGTATTTTAAACTTAATGATTTCTTTTTACTATTTTGTTTGCATTGATGCTAATATTGTATTCTGTGTATACTTCTAAATAGTAGAGAAACGTTCAGTTAAGACATGGATGATTCACAGGCGAGCATTTTGTTTTTCTTAATTCGCTCATACCGCTGCAAAACTCGCCTTTATCTTGAAATAAAGTTACCGTATTTCGTTCATCAGATGTTACTGAACATGCCCCAAATTTATTTATATAATTCATTTACTTAGATTCGAAATGAAAATATGTTGTGCTTGAATGTTATCCTGTATCCTTCTTTCATTTTATAAACACAGTAATTTGTTAAATTATATTTATATGTTTAGGTCTATATTTTGCATTCAGTCGTTAATATTTAGTAAATAAATTTATCTGATCAAAGTTGCTTGAAACTGGAGGTCAGGTATAGAAATGTTGATGACTGCACTTAAGCTACGTCCTTTGGTTTCCTGTTTCTCAAGATACAGCATCAATGATTAAAGTTACATTAATGATGTTTAAGCCCTTCAAGATACTACAAAAGTAAACAATTTCTTGGCATAACTGTTATTAACTCACTCCAACTTCTCCCTGATAGATGAAGGTACACAGACAAACAATTAAGTTAAGCTTCATAAACATAACCGGATTGTATACTGTATTTGTATTTTGTAAAGGAAAACCTCAGTTTATAATAATTATATAGGCCCACACAAATTTCTTCTGCTGTCTACTCTACACAATGTGTTCTTGCTTTGAGTTTTAATTGAGTATCCTTTTTATTTGTAGAGAGAGATAGAGAGAGAGAGAGAGAGAGAGAGAGATTAATTGTCAACACACAAAATGTGTTCTCTGCATTTAACCCATATGTGACATAGCAGCTAATTCAGTGCCCGGAAAGCAGTGCTTGGGGGTGGTACCTTGCTGGCCAGGGATTCAAACCTTCAATCTTTCAATCACGAGTACGCTTCCCTAACCTTTAGGCCACAACTGCTAAAATGCATGTATTTAAAGAAGTGATTTGTGCATATTAATTTATTCCCTTATATACAGCAAACATTTTATGTCACCATTTTCTCCGGGATTGAACAAGACCAATCTTTAATTGCCACACCATATGTTACTTAAATTAATATATTTATCCCTAAACTCTTATATTCCATAAATGTCGGGGTTTTTCTGTAATACATTTCACTAGAAAGTTATACAGTTGTTTATCTCAGTTTAATTGATTAGATTATTCCATAAGGATATGACAAATGAGCATGATTTGTTCAGTATTTTAAAATGTCAATGGTAATTTTAAAAGAGAAAACAGCTGTATGTATCACTGGAGCAGTGGTGAAATCAATATCATATATATACTTGTTTTGAGTAATACATCTTAGTGAACTTCATAAAATGTCATTGTTCTTTGAATTTCAATTATTGTGAGTACAATGATGTGACATAGGGGGTCATATGTATCAAAACCTGCACAGGAAATAAAGGACCTGAGATTAGACTGAAAAAGGTAAGTCCTTTGTTGGGGCTTAATAAGTGCAATATTCTGGATGAATAAATCAGTCTATTCAGTCATGTGCATCATTATTTATCAGCCAATGAGGGATCAGAACCTTAAATACCTCAATTTGATGACAATTACCTTTGAAAAAATAATCTTTGTCTTAGATCAAACTTATTGTAAATTAACAGTTAGGCAAAGACAATAGATACTCTCATAGTAGTTATGTGTACAGTTTAGTAAAAACAGTCATCCTGTGTAGCTTGATGTACTCAAAATTTTATGAACTTTACATACATAGTGGGCCGATGTGTGCCTCAGTGGGTTGGACCTTTTTGGCTGTGATTGGAAGGTCATCCGTTCAGATCCCTGGGTAGGCAGAGTGATCCCACCAGTGGGTCTCTGGGAAAGACCATTAATCCTAGTTGCTCCAGAGACTGGTTGGTCCTGCTTTCTCAATTGTATATTGTGTACTGGGTAAAAGTGTCCACTAAATATGTGTACATAAATATACATCAGGAAATATACAGATCTTAAGATGCAGAGCTCTGTAAATATACAGAGCTTACTTTATATAGATACAACTTCCTAGTGTCCAGTGGTTTTAGCATTTAAGACATGAATGTATTAAAACTCAGTTGACCCCCCTGGGAGATAAATGTCTTTTATTCCAACTGGTTCTCTAGTTATTTTATGATTGGCTTGACACCCAGAAGGCCCAGCACCATGAATTCCTTTAGGAGCCACTACTGCATATGTCTCAGTTAGATAACTGGGTTATATCATTGTCATCTGCCATTTTTCTGAGCATTCCCACCCTAGGCTGCCCCATGAGTGCTTCCCACATATCTGACAGGTACCTGCAAGTGGCCAGTGGCTACTGGTTATCCATCACCACGTTGCATGAACCGTAGCTTGCAAAGGATAACATTCAGAAGCTAGAGTTGACCTAAGGAGCATTCATAGTACAGCAAGGGGGAATGAGATATGAGGAAATCAACCTGAAAATTCACAAAAGATAAAAGAGGAACTAAAATGCAGTCATAATATGCAAAGAAATTCATTAAAACTTCAGTAAAACTCACATCGATATTCACATGAAGCTTCAGTCTATCTTGGCGAAATCCTAGCAGAGGACTTCACATGATATCAATCAGCTTTCATTCTAAGGCAGGCAGCTTAATGAGAAACAACCAGTACATCTGTATTCTCTTTTAGTGCAGCTTTCTGCACAAGGTGTTGTTATCCAGGAAATGAAACTAAATTATTTTTCCTGAAGACAATTTAATCACTCATTCTTTAGGTATTCTGGCCTGTTTCTTTTTGTTTCAGGTTTGGTTTTTTAATGGAGAAAACCATAAATTTTTATGAGTTTTATGTTGCACTTTTTTGTGTATTATTTCAAGAAATGCACTGGAATGCACATTATCTCAAGAAATGCTAATGAGAATGAATAGCATCTAGAACCCCCTCAAGTATCATAAAATAGCATCAGACCTGATTTAGGCAATCCAATAAAAAAAAAAACTTCTCATAATATGAACCTCAATACTCCAATGGTTATTCTGTAATGATTTTGAGAACGAATGTGATAGATTGTGGAGCCATGCCTTTACTGTGAACCATGTTTTCATTGGATGATGTATTATGTTCCTTCATGCGGAGTTTGGTGGAACTAATGTAGTTTTGAAGTTAAAACAGATGTGTGAAGCTCAAAAACAGTCACTTCCATAAATCCATTGTTGCCAATTCTGATGTTGCCACCATGTAATATTTTTTTTTGATTTTGGAGAACACATACACTATATTGGCAAAACTACTGGGACACCTAGCTTTACACAAACACAAACTTTACTGACATCCCATTCTTAAATTATAGGCTTTAATATAGAGATGGCTCACCATTTGCAGCTATAACAGCTTCAACTCTTCCGTGAAGGCTCTCCATAAGGTTTAGGGTGTGTTATGGGAATTTTTGACCATTCTTCCAGGACAGCGTTTGTGAGGTCACACACTGATGCTGGATGAGAAGGCCTGGCTCACAGTCTCCACTCTAATTCATCCCAAAGGTGTTCTGTCAGGTTGAGGTCAGGGCTCTGTGCAGGCAATTTCCTCCACACCAGACTCTCTCATCCATTATGGACCTTGCTTTGTGCACTGGTGTGCAGTCATGTTGGAATAGGAAGGGGGCGGCCCCAAACTGTTCCTTCAAAGTTGGAAGCATGAAATTGTCCAGAATGGTTTTGAATGCTGTAGCATTAAGAGTTCCATTCAATTCAGTCCAACCCCAACCCCTGAAAAATAACCCCACACCATAATCCCCCCTCCATCAAACTTTACACTTGGCACAGTGCAGTCAGGCAAGTACCATTCTCCTGGCAACCGCCAAACCCAGACTTGTCCATCGGATTTCCAGACAAAGAAGTGTGATTTGCTACTCCAGAGAACACATCTCCACTGCATCTGACACTTTCCATTGCACTTGGTGACGTAAGGCTTGGATGCAATTGCTCAGTCACGGAAACCCATTCCATGAAGTTCTCTATGTACTGTTCTTGAGCTAATATGAAGGCCACATGAAGTTTGGAGGTCTGTAGTTATTGACTCTGCAGACAGTGACTTCTGCACACTGTGCGCCTCAGCATGCGTTGTCCCCGCTCTGTGATTTTACATGACCTACCACTTGGTGCCTGAGTTGCTCTTGTTCCCAATTGCTTCCACTTTGTTACAATACCACTAACAGTTGACCATGAAATACCATGTTATGGGCACAGTGAATTTTCAACTATACAGTCATGTGAAAAAGAAAGTACACCTCCATTCTAAGGTTTTACTTGTCGGGATTTTTTTTTTAAATCATCTGGCCCTTAGCAGGTCATAAAAATAGGTAAATATAACCTCAAATTAACAAAAACACCTGACGTATCTCATTATTTATTTAACAACAACTAAGCCAAAATGCAGACATGGTGTGTGAAACATGAAGTAACTGCTTCCATAGGAATTAAGACGGTAAATAGCAGCAAGTTGCTGATAATCAAATGCACTTGATTAAATGATCATCGGCAAGTGTGACCACCTCTATAAAAGCAGAAGTTTAGGTACTGTAGTTTGCTGGTCTGGAGTGTTCAGGTCTGTGTTAACAGTGCCAAGGAGGAAAGACGTCAGCAGTGATCTTTGAGAAGCGTTTGTACCTGTCCATCAATCTGGGTTATAAGGCCATTTCCATACAATTTTGAAGTCCATCCTTCTACGGTGAGAAAGATTATTCATAAGTGGAAAACATTCAAGTCTTTCTAGGAGTTGATAACCTAGCAAATTCACTCCAAGGTCAGACTGTGCGATGCTCAGAGAAACTGCAAAAAACCCAAGAGCTACCCAAGAACTCTAAATGTTAAAGTGCATGACTAGGAAAAAGATTCAACAAGTATGGTTTGTTTGGAAGGGTTGCCAGGAGAAAGCCTCTTCTGTCTAAAAAGAACAGGGCAGGATGGCTTAGGTTTGCAAAGTTGCACTTGAACAAACCACAAAACGTCTGGAATAATGTTCTTTGGACAAAGTTAAGATGTTTGGCCATGATGCACAGCGCCACGTTTGGCAAAAACTAAACACAGCATATCGGCACAAGCATTTCATACCAACTGTCAAGCACGGTGGTGGAGGAGCGATAATTTGGGCTTGTTTTGCAGCCACAGGACCTGGGCACCCTGTAGTCTTAGAGTCAACTATGAAGTCCTCTGTATACCAAGGTATCGTAGAGTCAAATATGAAGCCATTTGACAGGTAAAGCTTGGCCGAAATTGGGTCATGCAACAGCATGATAATCCCAAGCACACCAGCAAACCTATAACTGAATGACTGAAAAAGAAAAGAATAAAGTTGTTGCAAAGTCAAAGCCCAGACCTCAACACAATCGAAGTGCTATGGCAGGACCTTAAGAGAGCTGCACATAAACAAATGCCTGCAAACCTCAATGAACTGAAGCAACACTGTAAAGAAGAGCGGGCCAAAATTCCTCCACAATGATGTGAGAGAATGATAAAGTCATGCATAATTCAAGTTCTTGCTGTTTAAGGTGGTTCGACACCCTATTGAATCATGAGGTGTACTTATTTTTTCACGCATGGCTTCTTTTTGGTTATATAAATAGTAGTGGAATCTGTTGTGTTGTTTTACACCTGAGGTTAGCTTTAAATCATTTTAGAGCCTGGTAATGAGAGATGTTCCAAATGGCCATTCGTAATTTGAAATGGTCGTAAGTCGTTATTCAACATAATTTTAAGGGTTTAAGGGTACAAAGAACTAGGATGCTGGGAGTGCTCAGGCTACACTGCTGTGTGGTGGCAGTAGCAGCCAGAAATCGTACTAGGCGGAATTGGCAGACAGAAAAACAGGAGCCCAAGGAACACAATTTGGACATACAATCCTCTTTGTTCATATGTCTGAAAGGTTGTAAGTAGAGGAACGTCTGTACTTTGTTTTTCACATGAGTATGTATTTAAAATGATGTAGGACAAAACGCAAGGTCTCTTACTGCTTATGTTATGACTGGTTTGAAAGAAACAGTAAAACCTTCTTAGTAATGTCACGTACCGCGTCGTCCGTCCCGTTCCAGCCCTGTGTGTCGCCACGCCCACCTCGTTCCCTCTTGTATTATCCTGATTGTGATCACCTGTAAGGCGAAAGCCGCTCGCCAGTCCTGTGCTTTGTTTAGTGTATTTAGTCTGCGTCGGCCTATGTCCCAGCGTGGCGGCATTGAAGTTTCGGTGTCCGTTGTGTGTAATGCCAATAAACCCTCTGTCCTGGCATCCCTCTGGACTTCCGTGTTTTGTTCGCCCTGCACGCACACCCGGAAGGTGACAAGTAAAATAAAGTTCAAGCATTTTAGGAGTCTGAATAATACCATTAAACCATTCAAATACCAGCATTTCTTTTTTTGTACCTAAAAAGGGAGCCAAATCACTGAAAAGAGCTTTGTAATTATTGTATTTAATTCCTTTCCTGTGGGCTGCATAGCATGCAATCTTCCTTGGCATCTCTCGTTTAGGAATTAATTACACTTTAGAAAATTTCATTATTTCAGTATAACTGTGACACGTAAATATATTCTCTGTATATTCTCTGAGCTACTCAGTGAAAGATACTGCCTTTGTCTTTTCAAATAGACTAATTGATATCAAATGAGAATATATGTATTGAAACAAAAGCCGCTGCTGATATACATGGTTTTATATTTTGTTGTGGGAGAGCATCTTTGGTCAGATGAAAATAAGCACACGATATGAGTCCAGTGAACAAAATGTTTGCATGGGGGAAATGCTTTGAGCTTCTGGGGGTAACAGGGTTCAGGAGGGATGCAAAAAGTTCCACAAAAAAATTAGCTGCTGTTAAAATGGGGACAGAAGAGATAATTGAAATTTTTTTGTTAAAGTTACAGGTACTTGCAGAAAATGGCTTCATCTTCGCATCATCTTAAATCCACACAGAGGTGTATTCTGCCTCTGTTATTTGTGGACTGGTTTTTTGCATTACCCCCCCTAAAAATCAGGGGGGTAATGTATTTATCTTGGCATAGGTTCCTCCTGAAGGGTTTAACACGACAGCTTAGTTGTTATTCTCATGCTGTGAAATTCTGTCATTTTTCAGACCTCTGGGCATGTTTGAAGAAAGGTTTCCAGGAAACATGTGACGTTTTCACCTGTTATTATTGTGATTAAATACACCCATATAGGAGATACAGGGGATTTTGTTTTGTTGCCCATCCCTTGCTGATTTGTTTTGTGTTTGTTGAGGTCCTGACTCTCTGAGGTTCTAGAAGATCCCTCTTTCAAAAGAGTAGGTGGTGGTACCTCGAAGCCCAAGCAAAAACCGCCCGCCGTAGCCCTTTCAAATTTGGCCTCCTAATCATCCCCCGTATCTAATTGGTGAATTTTCTCCTGCTTCTTCCACCTTTGCTACTGTGTGGTGAGCACACTGGCACAGAATGGCTGCCATCGCGTCATCCAGGTGGGGGCTACACAGCGGTGGTTCAAGAGGCTTCTGTAAAGTGCTTTGGGTGTCTTGAGAAGCACCATGTAAATGCAAATTTGACATTCATTCATGATCAAATATGTGATACGTTGATGACGTAGGGGAACAACAAGGTGCCTTAAAGGTAGCAGGGAGACGATAAAAGATGATAGAAGAAGTGATAAAAAAGAGGTCAGTAGGACAATGGTGTGCAGAAAAGCTTCTCTGTATGCACAGCTTGTTTATCCTTGAAACAGTTCTGGAGGCAAAAGCAGGGATGGCTTGATACTAGCTAAGTGTACAACTGAGGGCAGGGGTGTTAGAAATAGAGGGGTGGGGGGGACACAAATAATCAAAAGCATGTTCCTTATCTTTTATTATTGCTGTGCATGCACTGCGCCAACATAAAGCATATACCTAATGAGAATGTGTTTCTGACAAACCCATCAGGATATCAGGATATACACTACACTGCCAAAGGTAATGGGACACCCCTTCAAATCATTGAGTTCAGGTGTTCCAATTACTTCCATAGCCGCAGGTGTATAAAACCAAGCACCTACTGTAGGCATGCAGACTGCTTCTACAAACATTTGTGAAAGAATTGGTCACTCTCAGGAGCTCAGTGAATTCAAGCGTGGTACCGTGATAGGTCCATTCATGAAATTTTCTTGCTACTAAATATTCCACGGTCAACTGTTAGTGGTGAAACGTCGAATGCAGTGGTGTTAACCATGTCGCCACTGGACTCTAGAGCAGTGGACATGTGTTCTCTGAAGTGACGAATTACGGTTATCAAGTACTTTGCCAGATCTTTGGTTGCTGACCATCTTTAGTGCCATTATAGGGTTGCACCAAGGCAGAAAACTTTCCATGGGAAGGTAAACTGAGGAATTTCGGAAAATTTTAACTCCCTGGAACTTGCGCGAGCTGTCAAATACGGCAGAGAAAGCAAACTGTATGAATACATACAACACAGAATATGACTTATAAATGGTACATTT
>JABFDZ020000030.1:4316972-4338832 GCA_019775955.2 Pollimyrus isidori | reverse complement strand
AATGTCACCCCATTCTTGGGACTGGACTAGGGCTCCAGCTCAGAAGGTGCCCACCCCGGGCACCATCCGGACATGTGAGAAGGGAGATGGCATGGATGGTTAGAGTTCGTAAATAAATGAATTGGTGGGGTCTCAGGCGCTTTCACACTTAAGTTCCAGAACCTGGTCCCTGTTTACAAGTTTCTGGGCCATCTTGACCTGTTCCCCCTGAAGCTTCTGGCCACTGTCCTGTGTCGTTTTCACACCGCACCCCAGGAACTGGGATCTTTATTCTAAATTTATAGAAAATGCAAAAAAACTTGTAGGTCAAACTTCTCACATTTTCATACGAAAATACACTGTTACAGCAAAACAATGGAGGAGAAACGAGTTAGTGATTTGTTAGGTATTGGGGGGATCGACTGCAATCAAAATGGAATACAGCCATTTAACAAATTTAATTTATATAACCGGCAACATATATGCTTATAATTCTTATTAAATCTGGCCAGCAGATGGATCTTTCATTTTCCATTGAATACAGTAATTAGGATATGTTTCTGCATAGACTTCATGGAAAAGGCAAACTAAAATCACTCTCCCACCATCATAATTACCCGTCTTTGCTTCTCTCTGCAGCAGCTTCCTGCGATTTGGAATCACCTTGTTCATGGACTTTGTCCAACTACAGCAGTGGAGGGGACTGGCAAATCACAAAGGCACAACAGCGCATGTCTGACACGCAGAGGGCTGAGCCGCCTGCTGATCACTCAGTGGGAGATGCAGATGGTAAGAAAGACTGGCAGTCACTCCAGATGAACCCTTCATAATATGGAGCTTTGATTGATCTTGTTGCCATTTGAAAAATGGCAGTACGTTTTCTCTGGTATCACAGAGAAGAAACACTTTTGCTACACATGCTCTTCATATGTTTTTTTTTCGACTGAAAATTTAATCTGTTGACTGAAGACCTTTCACACACCACTAGGGCACCTGCTTCTACTGACGGCCACTGCAGCAGAGTCAGCAGGACATTGCCAGTTCTTCATAGCCAGTCCAGTGGTGCACAGCAGTGGACCGCACTGTCAGCTGCAGCTCGCCCGGTACCAGACTGCGGGCATTTTGGGGAACCTGACGGTCCAGGTCAAACCGATGGACTCTGATGTAGCCAAAAGCTCAACATTTCTTGGCCATCAAGGGCAACACAGTACCAGGTAAAATATTTACGGCAGAGAGGATGACGCCCTCTAGTGGACTGCATGTGCACAGCCTGAGCTGAGACTGGGTCCAGGGTTACCATGATCCTGCATTAGATAAGTGGATAGGAGAATTCCATTTGAAATTTCCACTTCTGTTTAATAGCCCATTGGATTACTTGACTGGTCATCCTGTGTATGTAAGTTCAGGAACATCTGCTCTAATTCTACAGATTCAAGAATGCTTTCAGACACCCCCCCCCCCCACCATGTTAGCTGCAGTCCTTCACTCTGTCTTCTCTTTTGGACTGTTTTTCTAAAGGGCACTGATGACAGTTTTCCGATAGTATGACTTTCAAGAACTCCAGATATTGTTTGCACATGTATCGGAGCGTAACATGAATATCTGAAGCAGAGTTTATTTTGTTTTAGACACAGTTTCAGCTGTTTGCATTTTTGTGACATGATTAACAAAAAGAATCTTTTTCATAACGTTCTCTTATGAGAACAGACTGGTTGTCCATCCATTGCTTCCAGTTAAGGAAATGGTAATCACATTTAAAATCTGGAGAGCAGAGCACACCAAGTGTGTAGCCAGTTCCTGCCTGAATGCCAGTTCAGCATAAGATCAATGCACATTTCTCATACTCATTTCCCATCTAGTCACACCCAGACTAGAGACAGTGTGTAACCCTGAATATCAGCCCTGTTGTCCACGGTAACGAGGGTAGAGGGGCGGAGCCACTCTGGAATAACATTACCTGGCAGAAACAAATAAACCACACCAGTTGTTACCTGTGTACTCTTTGTTGGGATGATGTCGTTACCATTGATTTTTGTTAAGTCCAGGGCTTCACAGACAAAGGATGAATGATTCTCATTCCAAGAATAAAGCTGGGGTGGGATAGTGGTTATGCTGTGTCCTTGACCCTCTTTGGCAACATCCATGCTGCCCTGCCTCACCAAAAATCATTGAAAAATGAAAGCTATATTCACAGGCCTCTTCCAGGCTTGTTAATGGATATACTATAAATCAGTCCATATAAACAAACTTTTCAGCACCAGCAATGTAAATACTTCATCTAATCTACCTCAGTGTGCCTGTGTCCTCTCACATTGACAGAGCCAATGTCCATGACTGAGGTAATTCAATGGCCTCATTATTCATTGACTACATTCATCAGTATTTCAGCTTTATTCTTATAGTTGTTATTAATCGATGTGTTTCAAGATTGCTACTCAGTGTTGGAGTTTTTGGCAGAGTCACACACATTTACAATGACAGACAAATTGCAGGTGTGGGAAATGATGATTGTATACTTTAATCCTTAGAAGATTCATAACAAAACTGGGAGAAGATACCAATAATAACACACGGTTGGTGCAGCATTAAACAGCTGAACCTGACTGTTGCTCTTTGATTGGTGCAGAGAACAGTGGGAGGTGCTTAAAGCCTATATTGGCCTACAGGAAAAGCCCTTTCAAGTGATATTGCTGTACTCTACCTGTGGTGTGAAGAACTGGAGTTCACTTGCCATCGATTCATTACAGCTCAAAGACTGTGATGCAGGTAAGTCTCACATGCCAGGATGCATTAAGAACAAGAAACATCAAATGTATTATTTGATGTACAGTGCAGATTCTTTTCCAGGGCATTCAATGTTTTGTCTTTTTCTTGCCTTTTTTTGGCCTTTTTTTGTTGCCTTAGGGAACTTAATGGTTGATTGCATAGAGGACATGTCTTTCCACTGCGAATTTGGGGACTGCATAGACAAAAGCAAAGTGTGTGACTTCCACAATGACTGTCCCTTGGCTGAAGATGAGGGTCCTGTGTGTGGTGAGTCTAAACATGCTGTAAAGTGCAAGGTAGTAAAACAGATTTTTCGAAGACTGACTCACAAATCAACCTTTAAGCTCATGCTTATGCAGAAACTTGTTAATAAGTCTACAAACATCAATTCTTACATCTATCAATCTTAAATGACCTCCTGTCTGAAGCAGGATTGCATTGTGGCCGAACCCAGAGCCACAGGACACAAGACAGGACACACCTTACGGGCGATGGGCCCTCTCACCAAGCACACACACAAACACGGACTAACAATTATTAAAAGGTAGTTTTGAGGCACTCATTTCCGACAGAAATTATATACTATTTTGCCAAAAGTATTGGGACACATGCCTTTACAGACACATGAACTTTAATGACATCCCATTTTTAATACATTGGCTTTAAAATGGAGTTGGTCCACCCTTTGCAGCTATAACAGCTTCAGCTCTTCTGGGACGGCTGTCCACAAGGTTTAGGAGTGCATTTGTGGGAATTTTCGACCATTCTTCCAAGAGAACATATGCGAGGTCAGGCACTAATGTTGGATGAGAAGGTCTGGTTGTAATTCATCCCAAAGGTGTTCTATTGGGTTAAGGCCAGGGCTCTGTGCAGGCCAGTCAAGTTCCTCCACATCAGACTCACTCATCCATGTCCTTATGGATCATGCTTTGTGCACTGGTGCGCAGTCATGTTGGAACACAGTTCACCAGACTAGAGCCCAGAGCCCAAGCAGAAACTCAGGAAACACGCCCGTTGGGTAAGGGGGGGCGGGGGGGGGCGGTGACTGGTAGAAAAGCCGTGACACTGGAAAGGTAAGGTGCTGCATGCAGTGTGTTTCAGCTTGGAGCAAATGATCACATGGGAAAAGATGACATGCTTAAGGGCTTGAAGGCAGTGATTTCCAGCTGTCAGTCCTGATGATATTCTGGAGACAACAATAATACTGGTGCAGAAAAGGTAGATGATTGACACTATCACCTAGAGAGACAGACATTCAAAACTCATACCCAGGAACTTGGATTCCCCATATTTTTTCACTTGACAATAAATAATAAGGTAAATGGACCTGCTTTTGCTGGGAATGCAGTTGCAGATGTATGAGCCAAAAGCATGTTATTGTGGTGGGGAGCTCAGTTCTGCTGAATCCTGTGGACAAGACGTTGTTTTTCTGTTAGTGAGCATGCCACCCTGTCATCTGGCTGCAGCATGCTCTGAAGTCAGCCTCTGCAATGCCTGTCCTGCAGATCCTCCTAATGGCAAAACCAGCTTTGTCGCATACAAACATATAAGGGCTTGGGCTGCAAAATTCAGGAAATTGGAAACTTTCCATGGCAATTAATGGAAATATATGGGAATTAAATGGAAATTTGCAAAACTGCATGTTAGCCTATAACAGGGAAACAGTTGAAAAAAAATGGCACTAATAGTGATACCATTGTGCTACCAAGTGCTTGTGAGTAATTATATGTGCGTAAAAGTACCTCAAAATAAGCATTTGCCTCAAAATGTACCATTTATAAGTCATATTCTGTGTTGTATGTATTCATACAGTTTGCTTTCTCTGCCGTATTTGACAGCTCACGCAAGTTCCAGGGAGTTAAAATTTTCCGAAATTCCTCAGTTTACCTTCCCATGGAAAGTTTCAGTAAAATTTCTAGAAATTTTCTGCCTTGGTGCAACCCTATAAGGGCACTAAAGATGGTCAGTGACCAAGGATCTGGCAAAGTACTTGATAACCGTAATTCATCACTTCAGAGAACACATCTCCACTGCTCTACAGTTCAGTGGCGACATCATTAACACCACTGCATTTGACGTTTTACCACTAACAGTTGACCGCGGAATATTTAGTAGCAAGAAAATTTCACGAATGGATTTATTGCACAGGTGGCATCCCATCACGGTACAATGTTTGAATCCACTGAACTCTTGAGAGTGACCAATTCTTTTGTAAATGTTTGTAGAAACAGTTTGCATGCGTAGGTGCTTGATTTTATACACATGTGGCTATGAAAGTGTTTGGAACACCTGAATTCAACGATTTTTTTTTTGGGGGGGGGGTCCCATTACCTTTGGCAATATAGTGTATATATTTAAAATATATTTTGTATGTGCGTTGGGAACTCAGCTAGTTTTTATTGAGAAAAATGACTTATTTAAATACATTCATAATACCACATCAATCAAAAAAGAGATTTAAAAAGATAGACTTTGATCTAAAATGGTACCGAAGCTGCGGTTGGAAAGAAATTTTACAATCATGAACTTGAACAAATCCAAATGGGTAATTAATGACTGAATACTCTGATAAGAAGACGGATAGTGCTATGATAGAACAGTACATGCCAAGATTCGCCACATAAATATTTAAGGGTGTGATGAATTGTTAATTTACCTTATAATGGAGTAGCCTGCTAAAAACCACAGCCTTTGCAGTGTCAGAAATGTCTCCATGACAGCAATGATGAACAGAGATCAGTGAAAGGAGGTATTTCTTCCCTCTGCTTAGTGGCAGGCTGCACAGATTCCGATTTCAAGATGTCACTGTCAGCACAATGATCAGAACCATGTGGCACTGTTAGATGGGGTGGCCGACTCTTTCACCTATAGGAAAAAAGAACCTAAAGGAAGGAACATGGGTCAGATTTCCTGGTAACAGTGCATTGGCATTGAAATAACATGAAATTGGGGTCATCTGCAGAAGCAGTACAATATATAGACACATAATCATTTTGGGAATGAGGGACATTAATGGAAATATTCATGAATCACCAATCGAAGACCTTGGTCACCTGACTCACCTGATTATCTTTCTAATGATGCCTTTCCACAGATGCCTCTGTGTATGCTCACATTTGGACAGAAACACCTTTAGCTATACTTACCCAGCATATACATGTAAAACAGGTCTCTCTCAAACAGAAAAGAAGAAAGAGGACATAAGCAGTGCTAATCTCTAAACATTGCAGACTGCAGTCATGTTGTTTTTAACTCCATTTATCTTTTTCTATAGGAGAACAGTATTCTAATACTATTGTTTGTTTTGCTTTCTGGTTTGCTTTCTGGTTGCCTATCGAGCAATATTCTGCCTAGTCATAGTGTCAGTAACTCAGGGATTTATATCACAGAAAGGGGGCATGGAACAGGCAGAAAAAAAAGAGGGCGATCCACTGGTGGCTCATCATGGACCTCAGAAACTAGGGAACAGAATCCAACACTAGGGAAATAGCAAAGACAGGTAAAACATAAACCAGGGCACAAAACCAAAACAGAATGCAAACAACAAAACTCAGGAAAGAAAACTAATACAAAGGAAGAACTAGGGAAACAAAAGCTAAATACAAAACAGAGGTGGGGGGACTTGAACACACAACTGACAGGCTAGTTGCCAAGCACTCAGTCCATAGAACCATGCAGGGAGCTGGGGAAACGCACTAAAGACTTGGACAACAGGGAGGACAGGATGGCCAGCGACACCTGCTGGTCAAATAGGGAGGAAACACGAAAGGCAGGGAAAGATGGGTGCTGACCTAATGACACACAGAGTGGTCTACTGAACAATGACTGAATGTATACTCTTGCACTTCAATTTGCCCCAAGAATTTAGCCACAAAGGAGATACTTTGTGTAATGTTTATAGCCTATGAGAAAAAACACTCACGGTGGCTTGTTAAGGTGTGACTGGTAGGGATGAATTTGGTGGTTGGACTAGGATGACTCAGCTTTTTTGGTTTTTGTAAATCATAAACCAATTCTCATAAATGCATTCCTAAGACATCCTTCAACCTCATTTATTATTTGGAGCGTGGTTCTTTTAGCTTGGTGAGAGGGTATTAGGGCAGTGTTTCACAGCCGGTCCTTGGGCACCCCCAGACCACCCACAGTTTTGCTCCCGCCCAGCTCACTGCCAGACAGTCCATACCAGGGGCTGGGAGGGAGCAGAAATGTGGACTGTCTGGTGGTCCCTGAGGACCTGGTTGGGAAACCCTGTATTAGGGCATTATCTAAGAATATTAGGCTTCCTGGTGAGAGCCCAATAACCTTTTGCATCTTTTGCTTGACCTACGCTGTTGCAGACACTTTGCCCCTGGGATCTCGTTGCTCCTTTGAGGCCGGTTTCTGTGGATGGACCATGTCCAGTGGACCCAGATCGTGGACTCTGAGCAACGGAGAAAAGCTGGCTGCTGAAGATTTGTTAGGAACTGCTCTTCAGAAAACAAAAGGTACTGTGGTAGGATGTCGAACGGCCCTGTGATCTGGGTGACTGGGCCGTGGTGGCGAGGGTTGGGGAACTTCACCATAGCTGCCTTAACCTGTCTTTCAGTTCTGTGTTGTTCTTCATAACTGAAAAAAGCTTAATCTAACATTAGAGTCATGTTAAAATCTTTCTTTCTACTTAAAGCCTATAAATAATATTACATTCAATTTACTTCATGTGCCAGACATAATAAATGGCAGCCAGTTATCCATTAATTCTTAAATGTATTTGAAGGATTTATTTTTAGAAAACAGGGGAACATTCTCATCAAACACCTTTCAGATTTATGACCTCGCCACATGACAGTACACAGTGTAGCTGAGAAAATCTGTACTTTAATTACAAAATGAATGTCTCTATATTTATTTGTGCTAGTCAGATATCCTAAATAAAATCTATGGCCTGCTGATTGTATTATTATTCTTACAAGATGTTCTGTGATTTGGAATTTGACCTTTTAATCCCGCATCCATTTTTTTACGCAAAACTCCATTTATGCAGGGTGCCTGGTGCTTGTCCAACCCTGGTTTTTGTGTCACCATCTTCACAGATCACTTCCTGTTCTTGAGGGTGAGGAGCACGTTTGCAGCTGGCAAGGCAGTTGTTCACGGTCCCCTGCTCCCATCGATGGTCAGCAGCACGGAATGCCTGGTGAGATGAGCTGACAAGTGGACCTGACGCACCAGTATACAGCTTAAACTATTTAATAAAACCCATATGGCCTGATAATAGTGATCATAATTGTTGAACAATTAACTCTGTAGTTACCTATCCTAGAAGGTATAAACTGAATGATGCTCACCAATTCCGACAGTCCCACCTGCCTCTCACCTATCCATCTCTGCTCTGCTTGTGTATAGATGCACCTTTCCCTCTACATCTATGGGGACGTCATCTGCACAGTGTTACTGTCAGTGGAGGGAAGCGGTACTACAGTAGTACCACTTTGGGAACGGTCTGGCCATTGGATAGATAGCTGGATGAGCATTATGCTGAAATTACCCAATGTCCAGAGCAGGTACTGTACCGTCTTATTGCAGTCAATTTTCAGCTCTGCTTATTGTCCGGTTCTGCTGAGCTATTG
Source organism: Pollimyrus isidori (assembly GCA_019775955.2). Lineage (NCBI taxonomy): Eukaryota > Metazoa > Chordata > Actinopteri > Osteoglossiformes > Mormyridae > Pollimyrus > Pollimyrus isidori. Next base: position 4,330,484 of record JABFDZ020000030.1, on the reverse strand, counting down.
TATCCTGTGAGTTTTGCATACAAAATAAATATTTTGAGTTGCTGGGCATCATGGTGCAGTGGCACGGTGGTTGGCACTGCTGCCTGGCACACCTGGGACTGCGGTTTGAGTATAGCTCCATGTGTGTGGAGTTTGCATGTTCTCCTGTGTTGCTGTGGAGTTTCCTTGAAGTGCTATGGTTCCCCCCCCCCCACAGCCCAAAAATGTACTAGGGTGAACGGGAGTTACCAAATTGCCCGTAGGAGTGACTGGTGTGTGAGTGTGCCCTGTGATGAGTTGGCGCCCTATCCTGGGATATTCCTTGCCTTGCTTCTGGGGTAGGCTCCAGACCCTTTGCACCTCCAGTCAGGCCAAGCAGGTACCGAAGGTGGGTGGATGGTAATCAGGCAGAGTGTCTCTCACCTCCAGGGCTGGGCATTTAATTCCACCTCTGCTTTGTATGAGTGAAGTTTACATGATTGCATAGTAACATGCATGTATCATTCTGAGGACTGACTCATCTCTTTTTACAGGCAGATAGTGGTTTGCAGGTGCCTGGTGTCGCACTAGGGGCTGTGCATCCAGAACTCATTGATTGAGCCCTCTGGCCTAATGAACCGTATATGGTCTTACATTCCTTCAGATTCCAGCTTCATTTTGAGACCCACTGGGGCCCAGGCTCTGTAGCTGACATTGCTTTGGACAACATCACCTTGGGTATCTCCTGCTTTGACATCGGTATGTATGGAGTCACCTTCTCCTTGAATTGCACTGGCACCCAATCCAGGGTGCTGCCCTACCTCGTGTCCTGCTGCCTGCTACTCCAGGCCCTGTGATCAGTCACTGGACAATCTGTTCAAAAATGGATGGATGAAAGGATTAGCGGATTCATTGTTAGTGGATCTTTTCAAAATTGGCCAATCAATTTGCCTTTGTACAGTTTCAAACATACTACTGTGTATATGGCTTTAAGCAAAGATATCCAATTCAAGTTCTGGCAGGTCCTCTTGGTTCACTTGAGTAATTACCAATATCAGGTTGAAAATTTTCAGCATATTTTACATATGCATTGAGAACATTCATTATGGTTCACTGGGGAAAATGCAGAGGCACATATAGCAAAGCTGTCTCTACGTTGCTTACCACTTAATTTAAATCAGGCAGGAATGAATGGTATGACAACAGGTAGAATCAACATATAACAAAAAAGATTTTTGGATACTGGGGTCTGTTAACAATAGAAATATAGTAATAAATTCCACCTGTGATTCATAGATTGTGCCCTAGATGTGAATTTGCAAGCCTTGAATTCAGAGTCCCTTTAGGTCTTTTTCCTCAGTAGAGGTAGAGAGGGTGTTGAATGCTATTATTCTATCAGAAGCAATGCAGGAACACCTTCAGAGTCATGGGTGTCTGTACCAGGATAACTTCAGTGACGGTTGGCCGTCCAAACCTGTGCTGAGGACTCATTTCACCAGGGGTAATATGAGCAGAGCTCACAGAAAGTCCAGGGATGCTTGCACAAATGATTTGATGTCATAAAAAAATCCATTGCAAAGCAATGTTTGACATAACTGTGCATCTGCACAGACATTTTCTTTTCTATGAGTCATTCAGTCATTCGTATTTATGAGTCATTCAGTTCTATTCTTGCCTTTATGATATTAATTGCCATAGTAGTCACTGGCTACTAAACACAAATGTCTGGTGTTTCATGTTATTGCAATGGTGTTACTAATACGCACCCAATGAGACTGTGTCCTGACATTGGAGCGGGGAAGCAGGAGCCAGAGCTGAGGAATCAGGAAGGCTGGGGATTTATTAAGCAACACGAAACACGAGGCAAAGCAAGAGACGGACGTCAGTGACCAGACTGGGGAAACATACTTTAACGCGGACTTAAATAGACGGGGATTCCACATGAGGTAGCATGAGGGTGTGGCACACGGGGGGATCGGATAAGCGGGGTATGACAGACAGCTTGTCAATGAACTTTTCAACTCAGAACAGCACTTTTAAAACAATAATTTAGGTTTCAGCTTATTACTACTTGAATGTATATTGTACCTAAAACTACTGATCTAACGTGATAGATATATTTATTTATTTTATTTGTTTTCGTAAACAAGCAAAAAAAAAATTATACAGCCAATAAATCTGAAATATTTTCACTGAATTATACAAGCATCCCTAGACTTTGTGAGAGCACCATATGAAAAGGTTTTTTATCAAATGTCACATGTCAACTATTTTTACCTGCATGTTTTTAAAGGTTCTCCATGCTGGGCATGGTGGCTCTGAAAATGAGTAGGCTATGTCATCCATAAGCCATAAGCAGACGTTTTAGCTGAGGGCCTAATGGAGCACTTCACGCATCCCACCCCCTTCTTGGGAACAACAAGACTGGCAAAGATGAGCACTTGTTAAATTGAGATTGGCTTGTGTGATTCTGAAGTTTAACTGCCGTCTCCGGCAAGGGCGAGATGGCTCCCCCGGCAGTGCGGTGATGGAGCCTTTTTCTGATTGCTTCTGAAACGAGGCTCCACTGTCTCTTGCTGCAATCCCATAACTCCCATAAAAGCTCAACAGCCAGGAGTGATTCCAGTGCATTCAGTATAGTTACAAGAAACTATATACTCAATCATGGCAGGCACTGTGCGCCAATTTCGGAAATCTCGTCCTTCTGTCTAACAGATGCTGCATCCCAGCAATTTTTTATTGGTAGATTTTTATTGAGTTTGGTAAAAGGCTAAGAGGTCTCGTCCAGTGGGTATCTTCTAGTTTGTGTACACTATGTTCATGTCTCATTTTCGTTGGTTCAGACCAACGGCGCCTGTGGAGTCCTATCCATGGGCAGATTTATTGCAGATGCTAGTTTAGAATGTAGCAGATTCTAAACTAGCAGCACAGAGGCTACAACGGAATCTTGATTTAATTAGCAACTGGGCTGATACCTGGCAGATGAAATTTAATGGAGATAAATAGAGCAGAAGAGCAGAAATACAAAGTAAAGATATTTCATGAGTTTCACTGAATTAAAGGTAGCTGATTATGAAAAAGACCTCAATGTGCATGTTGATGCTTATATGTCCCATTCTCGCCAGTGTGGGGAAGCAATTAAAAAGGCCAATAGCATCACTAGGCGTGTGGAGTTTAAGTCAAGGGAGGTGATGCTAAGATTATACAATTCCATGGTAAGACCCCACCTAGAATATTGTGTGCAAGTTTGGTCACCATACCTTAAAAAAGGCATTGCTGTCTTGGAACGGGTGCAACATATACGGCTACAAGAATGACTCCTGTTCTTACAGGAATGTCTTATGAGGAGAGGTTAGCTGAGCTGAATCTGTTTAGCCTCAAGCAAAGGAAATTAAGAGGGGCGGCATGATCCAGGTATATAACATTCTAACAGGTTGAGATGCTGTTCAGCCATATGGCTACTTCAGTATTAGTTTAAATACTAGAACTCGTGGCAATAGGTGGAAATTAGCAGGAGAACATTTTAAACAAAATTTGAGAAAACACTTTTTTGCGTAGCGTGTAGTTAGAGTATGGAATTTTTGTTCAAGTAGCGCAGGCTAAAACCCTGGATTCCTTTAAATCTGAGCTAGATAATATTTCAACAACTCTGAGCTATTAGTTAAGTTCTCCCCAAACGAGCTTGATGGGCCGAATGGCCTCCTCTCGTTTGTAAATTTCTTATGTTCTTATGACTCCGTCATGCTTCTGCACAAAGCCCTCATCGAGATTTCATACGTGCTTAACCATCTGCCACTGGCTTTGAAGTCCCTGTTTATTGGGCTTTCGTGCCTGTTTTGTCCCTGCTCACACTTTTCATCTTAACTGTTTCTGGCGCGTGTCCCGTTCTTGACGGACCTCTTTCCGGTCACGGTGACTTCATCAGCATCTCCCACATGTAGCACTGACCATCTCTATGGCCTAATATTTGATGTTTTTCCTCTTTTCTACTCAAGGTTTTGATCCCGTGTTTCTCAGTCACAGTGTCCTGCATGAGATGGACGGCTTTGACGACATGGACATTCTCAGCCCTTATAAAGATCCTGATGCTTCAGGTACTTGCATCTGATTATTTGATTTTAAATACCTCCATCCATTTAAAGCATAAAAAAATGTTTATTGCAGCTACTGTTGCCCAATGACGGCAGGCATAGAACCTTTCAGTGTGTGATTCGCGAACTTTCCCCATTTCCTCCCACAGTCCAAAAGTGTGTGCGATAGGTTAACTGGCAAATCTACGTTGGCCCCGTAAGTGTGCACCATGTGGTGTGGTGGTGACTGCCCAGGGGGTGGTTCCTAGCATAGGCTTTGTGACCCTGGTTGTGATAAAGTAATTATGGTGATGGATGGAAGTCTCACTTTAAGTAAAGAGCTGAGGTTATGTGGTCTCGTAACATTAATAACCAATCCTTTATTGTCTCTGTGGGGAAATTCTTTTTACGCCTCCCTCAACTTGGTCTTCGTAGATCAAGTTGTCTGCAAAGGGCAGCCACCTGTTGGGGCACCCAGGAAGCTGGGGGTTAAGGGCCTTGCTCAAGGACCCGCAGACGTGCTGAGGCTGGGTTTGAACCTGTGACCTTATGATTACAGGCACACAGGCTTAGCCCACTAAGCCACACGCTGCCCCCATTGCTGTATTGTTGGCTTTCTTGAGAAATGTACATCACCTTCACACTAAACCTGCGTTAAGTAAGCCCATTCTTCTGTTCTCCACCACGCTGCTTGTTCTCAGAGTCAACCTTAACGACCTGGTGGTTTACCTCTTGTGGAGCCAGTGGACCCCAAGGCCCCACCCAGGCACAGTGTGATAGCGCTTACCGGAACACCAACGTCAGCGTTATCGTGGGCACCAAGGGCCCACTCAAGGGGGTGCAGATGTGGAGGGTGCCCGCTACCAATCGCTACCTGTAAGTATATAAGTCTGGGAGAATATGATGAAATGGTTGTGCTGTAGGAGATTTATCACAAAGAAACCAGTTTAGTGTAAAGAATTACATTCACTGGTTGGTTGAAACAAAATCTTGGCCTGGATTCTTACTTCCTGGGCTTCAGCATCCACCTCTGGATTTCTTGTATTTTATACTAACTTGCTGTCACAGTAAATCACAGTAACTCTCTGTGGCACCTGAAAGATGCCCGTGAGCTCAGTTCGACAAGAGCAAGTCAAATTCAGCTTGTAAAGGCTCATCTTTGATTTTAGATGCTTGTTTCTCTGTGCATTTTGAGTAATATAAAAATGTGAATGCAAATGCAATTCAATGCAAAGTGATGAAGGTATGTTTTATGTGATTGCCATAAATGCCATTTGGTTTCTGTTCGAGGTTTCGTAGATTTATTTGAATACATTTTATGCAGATTTTTAGTTCTGCATTATTTCTAGTCAGTTATGTCTGCATGGGGACCTGTATGATGTAAGACTAAAGCTGTTGTGTTGTGTTATTCTTAGGGAACCTATTGTGTTGTGTTCTGTCCTCTATCATTTTTGAGTTTTGTTTTTTCTTTGCCCTTCATCATCACACAAACCTCAGGATCTCGGCTTATGGAGCAGCCGGGGGAAAGGGAGCTAAGAACCACAACAGGCGATCCCACGGTGTTTTCATCTCAGCTGCTTTCACCCTAAAGAAGGGGGACATCCTGTACATTCTGGTGGGGCAACAGGGAGAAGATGCCTGTCCTGGGGTAAGTACCAGACTAGAATGAGAAGGGATCCATGCCATTCTCTTGAAGCATATTGATCAAATAGCACAATATGAATACTGTTACTACTGCTTGTATAAACATCTATCTTTCCATCCATTCATACATATATTAATAGGGTGACCAGATAATCCATATTAGGGCAGCAACTTTGAATTACTTCCGGTTTTACTAACTACTTTAAAACTGAAAGGCTCTTGTCCTTGGCTATATAGTTCAGTTCTTCTTGTGCTTTGACTGGTTTGTTTCTTTTATTGAAAGACTGAATCGGTTGTTTCACATTACATTCATGACACGTGCATGATTTTAGGAGACTGACCCATCTGCACACAACAAGAACTCAGTGTTTAAGTGAAATCCAGGTCTCTTTAATGGAAATGGTAGTTTATAAATGTTGTCCTTGCCCTGCCCCAAATATCAAGGATGCTTCAGTTGCATCCTCCTTAACAAGAACAATCCCATGATTCATTGCATCCCAGGTTCGTTCTTTGGAGGCAAGTTTGCAAGAACACTCTAGCCAAGAACACTATCTTTGCGTTCTTGGTGTTCAAAAGCACCTTTTGTCTTCTCCCAGAGGAAACATCTCTCACAGAAGATCTGCTTGGGCGAGTCCACCATGATTGAGGATGGGGTCAGAGATGGAAAGATAGCAGGAGAATGGGCTGGTGGAGGAGGTGGGGGTGGAGGAGCCACCTTCATCTACTGGGTAAGACCCCTTTACAAATGGAGGCAATGTGATCAGTCACTCACACTGTTTTGTCCCAAACACATTTAATATTAATATTAAGACCCCCCGAAATTATTATTCATTTTTAATAAAGTAGAGAATAATGCTAGATTCAAGACAGTAGTGTCATGATTAAGGTTGTTGAAGGTTCGAGAATTACTTGAAAGCACATTGGAGAAGGGAGTTGGAATGGTTCTGCTATCAAAAGTTTCTTAATAATGGAAAAATATTTGATGTGCTTTACCAGACTGGAACCATTAGTCATTGTATTTCTTCTTATAACAGGTATGTAAGTGAGCAGGTTAATGCTACTGGGTCTATAGCATGTGTCCAAGAGCTTTGCACTAAAATTGAATTGAAGTGTATCAAAGGTACACAAGTCAACTTTCAAGCAATGAAAGTTAGCCTGTGAACTTCCCCCCCCCAGGCTGAGAATGGGGTCATGGTGCCCCTCCTCATTGCGGCAGGCGGGGGAGGGAATGCCTACCTGGAAGACCCTGAGAGCAGCCTGGACCACATCAACCTGGAGCAGTACGACAACCACACAGTCGCATCTGGGACCAACGGCAAAACTGGCGCTGCAGGTCCGCCCTCTTTCATCGCATTTTTTTATTTACTTATTTTCCAAAACATATATTTTCATTGTGTTTGTAGGGTCTAGGGCTAGTGCTGGTCTTGGGTGTTCTGGCGCTGGGGATTCTCCTGAATGCACCCCTCCCCCCCATCCTGAGCAGCAGAAGCCAAGCTTGGGCTATTTCTTTATATTAAAGACATTTCAGCAGCACAGGGTATCTGGCTGCTAACTAGCTAGCTTGTGTTTCACAAGAAAAGTAGTGAAATATTAAAACCAGTGTAAATAACTGTAATGTCCTGGAATGCAAGTAGATGTATTGCTTCTGATTTCTTTTCCTGCCTGAAGTGGCACCTTCGATGAGTGACGGTATCGCCTAGAGAACAGACTAGCCCTGTCTGTGACAACTGGGGATAATCTGGCCAACACATTGTTCATTTAGCCTGACAAGTGCTGGTTCAAATCCAAGTCCATAGCAAAAATAGAATACCTCAATTACTTTAATGGATATAGTGAGTAGGTATAGAGGACACATTGCAAGATTCAAACACCCTACTTGAAATGCCATCTTCAAAAAGAACAGGATAACCATGTGTAAGATTTATGAAGCATAATCACTTTGGGTCAACATCCTTGACCATCCCTCCACGGATGAGTGTTCATCCTTGCATATCACTGCCCCTTTGAGTGATCCGTTCCTCTGCCAAAACACCAGCAGTCATTATTTTTAGTGGAGGGCTTGAACCCATTATTCTGTCAGCACGAGTGAGAGGTTGCATAAATTTACTGTGTTTAATCAAAAGCATTTTTCCCTGATCTGCTGTGAAGAACATTGTAGCTAGGCAGCCAGGATTAGAGGAATGTATGACTCCCAGCTAGCAGAATCGTCTTTGTAAAAAAAAAAGCCAGAAAGGGTGTGATAGAAAACTTGAAAATTATGCAAATTTCACATACTAATTTAATAATTAAATAAATAATGAAACTTATGATAATGCTGATGATTTAAATATAATGATTGTATTAATTAGCTTCAGCCTTGATAATGCAGGCTTGCTTAAGTAATATTTTTTCATTCAGGTAAGAGGAACTAACGTGTTTTAGCATAACAGCTTAATTTGCAAAAGGTCAAGGTATGGACCTGATCCGAGAAGTAAGGCTGTTGTAGTAAACATTTATAAGAAAAGTGTCTATGATGGGGTCAAGATTACATGAAAAGAGAACTAAATGGGGAAGTGAGACTCACTTGAACAGGGTGATGTAATCACAGGAGAGATCATGAAAAGGTTAACCCTGTTCTTACCTGATAATGGGTCAAGTTTAACAGACGTCACTAGTGTCTACAGATATCTGACCCCTCCTGTCTGTAAACTGTCGTATTTTTGGCTATAAAAGATGTATACACTTGTTGTTCAGGGAACAGAACACCAGGAGCATGAAAGACTGCCGAGTGTCTGTTCCCCAAAGCTTTCGCAAAAGAAAGTTTCTCAGACTCTTAAACAAACCGACTTCAGTGAAAGTTCTACCACAAGGGATAAAAAGAGGTCCTCTCTCTGTGAAAGACGATGCCTTAGAGCTCCTTGACCATCACCATTAGACCCGAAGATTTCCATTAACAGTAATTGATTTGCTCTTTTGCAGTATGTATGTATGCATGTACAGAAAACAGCTTCTTTTTCTCCTGCAGGGGGTGGTGGAGGATGGATGGGTGCCTCACACTTTGCCAGGGCTGGGAAGTCTCTTCTTGAGGGGGCGGAGGGGGGTATATCTTGCCCCAATGCCTTGTCCAGCCTAGCCTGGGGCACCTCTGGAGGATTTGGAGGAGGAGGAGGTGCCTGTACTGCCGGAGGGGGAGGAGGTGGATACAGAGGTGACCTGCCCAGTGTTTTGGACACATCAAAATGTGCATCTATAAAGCAGAGCAACACATAATGGCACAGACCAGAAAAGAAGACATTTGATTTCCTGGTCCGATACCTGAAGAACATCTAGAATTATATTGAAATATCAATCCAAAAAAGCCATTCCCCAGGGTCACCTAAATGCATTGTGGTGTTTTTTTTAAATAAGAGAAGAGTCAATGTATCTCTGAGGAGTCCAGGCGAAAACATGGTTACTGCTTTTTCGCTGTTTTAAAGTGTGAGTTTTATTTTTTTCTGGATTGTTTCTGTAAGCAGAACAAATGTCTCACACAGAAAGAAGTGCATTCTGGGTAATTGGATAATTGCTCTGGCAGGATAGGTCACAGCTGTTTCCATTAACAAATTAGGATGCGGCTCTTTGGATGCCGTTCTTGCCATCTTATAAGTGGCATGATTGCAAGTGGGACAGCTTCTCAAGGATCCGATTGGAGTGGGGGAGCCTCAGATCTGCTCGGAGTATCATGAAAACTGTTAGTGTAAAAGGGCCTATTGAGAAAGGTCGGTAAGGGGTTTAGAGCAGTCATGCTCTGCAGATTTTACTCATTAGTGAAGCCAAATTTAAATGTGAATACTGGCTGCTGTGTGTCGTTTTGTCATGATATTTCAGTAACATCTGTGCATTATCTTGGCTTTAGGATCAGTATAACGTTATCATATTCAAATACTTGCTTAGTCAGACATGAATTCCATTTTATTTAATGTGCATAAACCTCCAGCTCCCTGGAAATATCTTCATGGTTTGTAGAGCATCTGCTCAGGCTTTGAGCGAAGTCCTTCCAAATCTGCTTTGCTGAAATACCAGCATGAAATAACACTGATACTTTATGTCCATTTTTACTGCTGAAACATCTCTCTGCTCCACTCTCACATCCCGTTGTAGGTGGGGATACATCCCTCACTGATAACATCACTGCAGATGGCCAGGAAGGAGTGTCCTATATACATCCCAGTGGGGAGATCTTTCTCCTCCCGTTAGCAGGTGAGGCTTCCTTACCTCACGGGCCCAAAGAGACCTTCACTAATTCTTCAATTTGCCCACTTTTATCCAGCTGCCACCTGAGACTAATTCGTCTGAGACGCTGAGCCAGACCTGATTTTTGTGTAACTCGGGCAACGTGGGATCCATAATGATTGCAGATCATGTGGTAATGCCATGCAGTTATAAATGGCCATCTGTCTAGTGTAATGTGCTTTCTTTGTCTAAGAAAATTCTTCTGACACGAGGGGCCAAGCAAAAGCGGCATTCTTCAGTACAGAGAGTAATCGTTACTGAAATGTAAAAATACTAGGGGCAGAAAGAAGAGCCGGACAAGGATCTTATGGAAGCGATTCCTTTCACATTGATTATCCCGCCACTGTTAAATAACAGGAATACAGAAGAAAAGGCTAATTGCTTGCATGTTTCCTGCTTGCATGGAAAGCCATGGAGAGCCACGGCGAGGTGGAGATCAAGGTGCAGCTGAACTGCACGCACTGTCAGTCCCAGAGCTGCCACAGGAATGAGGACACCAAGGTCACAGTCTGCCTCTGCCCACATGGGGAGGTGCTGGCCAGCAACAACGTCACCTGCGTGGGTGAGCCCCCTCACCACCTCCCCCACGGGCAGAATTCTCCACTTCCCACCATATTTCCCACTGATTTGCACTGTGTGCGTGCTGCTACAGGACAAGGGTGACGAAATCATGCTGGGGGCTTCACACGGAGCATAATGGGCGACCACCATCATTTATAAAAGAGCTGCAAAACAGGCTCTATGCAGCGTCTGGTGCAATGGCTTAGCCTGTAGCAGTTTAGCATGAGTGTTGATGATCCATAATGTTCATTTGCCTGTTGTTATGGCTTCTCTTCCACCTTCTACTGCCATCCAGATGAAGCTATATGGTGGTTACCGTTTCTCTTATAACATTTCACAGTCCCCCCAGGCCTTGCTCTCGAAGAACGTCCATCTCTGCCGCTGGTCTTGGCTGCGGTGGCCTCCACAGCAGTGACTGTCATCATCTTGACCTGCGCCAGCCTCACACTCAGTAAGAGACTTTTCCAGCTCTGCGTGACCTCTGTCCCATCCACCTTCCATCGGCTCTGAGACACGCCCAGCCCCCCCCCCCACCCCACATTTAACATCTGCCCTCAGATCTACCCCTGTGTCTGCTCCCTCTTCTAGGCTTTACGCCTCTAGGTTGCAGTTTGATGCAGTTTGCTGTATTTCTCCTAGAGGAAGTCTGTGATCCAAGCCTGCATGCTTTGGACCAGGAAATGAAATGGAAAGAAAAACAATTTCAAGTTAATGTTACAGCTTGACAAGAGCAGGTCACTATTATGGCTTTTTAATGAGAAAAGAGTAATGGAGCATTCCCTTCTAGGCAATCTTCATTGGTCTTCATTTGAACAACCGTGAAACCATGTGGTCTTTACTCAACCTACGAAATCGACCTCAAGGAAACCGTGATTTAATGGTCACATTTTTCTTAAGGTCACTAGCTTTCATGCCAGCTGATACCGTATCTCAAAGAAGATCGACCCTGTTTGTTTTAGTTCAACAGCAGTTTCCATGTGCTGAGATATATTATGCCGTAGGTGTTTAGAGGACGTGTGCCAGTGTCAAAGAGTTCTGGCAATATTATGTGGTTTTTACTTCCAATTAAAGAAATCAATGATACTACTTGGAGAAAACACAAATTTACATGGAAACTGGATACTAGACCTTATGTAAAGGCAAAGATTTGTATGCAATATTACATCACGGCAAAACGTCAACGATTGAATAATGTTGTATGGGAGTGTTGTAGAGGGGGAGTGGATATTAATTACAGAAATTTAAAAAAGTCATGCCGTACCTGAGGCAAGATGAAGGCAAAACCATTTTTCACTCCTACACTTTGGGACAAAGTCAAGGTGTGATGACTGCATTAGAGATGTATGTCATGCACTAAAAGGCATCTTGGGGCTTTTGTGAACGTGTGAGTGGGGAAAAATTAAGGATGGGAATGAAGTACGGACATAATAATCTGCCATCATTAATCAAACTCGCCTTATTTACTCTGCATTATCAGACTCAGCTTATGTACTCTGCAGTACCAGTCCACCCTTTTCATTGTAACTAAAGGAATAGTGTGTGTGTGTGTGTGTGTGTGTGTGTGTGTGTGTGGGGGGCGCTTGTTTTGTTCCCTGACTGTTCAGAATCTTAAGGAGACTCTAAGGAATTAGAGAACACTATTCCGTGCACATTGTATTTGCATCTTACATATTATTCAGGAAACAATGGAAAAGAATCATATTTTTAGTTTTTACAGATATACAATGGAATCCATGTGATTTGTATGAAAATTATGCCTGCTGCTGTGATGTTTGTGAAGAACCTTTTTTAAGACACTAAAGACAGGAGAGTGAGTAAACATTCAGAGCTTCTGATGATCGATGGCCCCCAGCTTCATTACACATTTCTGTTTTTGTCACTTTTCACATGAGACAACTAGCTCTGCCAACGAGCCCAGTAGACATTCCTGGTGTCTCTGACTTCCTGTTTTTCCAAGCAGCCCAGAATTAATAGCTGGAGTTGTGACTGTCACAAGATCACAAGCTGTTGCTGAATAATGTTGTACAGAAACCGTCTGTATATAGGTTTTATTTAGCTTGTTATACATGATTAAGCTGTTTACTGGAACATATGAAACAAAAGCACCATCTACTGTTTATTCACTATCGGTACAAAAGAGGTCTTACTGTATTAGAAATTATATATGATTTAATATTGGGTGGCTCTGCCATGGTTCTGGTGTGTAATATAAAAACAGCACAGCACTGATCAGTTTGAGAAAACTCCCAGCACATTTCCCTTGCATTACACAGCTGTAAAGGTAAAAGTCAAAGATGTGTGACACTATAAAGCATCTGAAACCTTGTCCTACTGTCTCTTGTGCTGAATAAAGCCCAACTGAAACAGGTCTGAGTTGAAACTGTCGTTTCAGCTTCTTAAAGGTGACACCTCTTCGAAAGGGGGCTTCTATAAGCTGTAACTATATATCTAATGTGCATAACCTTTTATATTTCACACAGTGGTTGAATATTTGCCTGAAGGTTGCTGGTTGAGTTCCCAGGAAGAGCTTCATTGTAGTAACTCCTCACCATAGTAATAAACATGAATTTTTCAATTCCAATATCCATTGGGATAAAATTTGCTCTGGGTATACATATCATCCGAGGAATAAAGATAACCATTTAAGGAGCAGTGTTGTGCAGTGTGATGGCACAGTGGTTAGCACGGTCACCTCACACCTCTGGGAACAGGGTTTGAGTCTCCACCATGTCTGCATGTTCTCCCTGTGTCATTGTGGGGTTTCCTCTGGGTATTCGAGTCCCCCCACCCCCCAATCAAAAAACATGCTGAGGTTAACTGGAGCTACCAAAATGCCTGTGGGTGTGTGAGAGAGAATGGTGAGAATGGTTAGGGAGAATGTTGTGTGGGTGTATGACAGAGAATGGTGAACAGGTGAGTTAGGGAGAATGTTGTGTGGGTGTGTGACAGAGAATGGTGAACAGGTGAGTTAGGGAGAACGTTGTGTGGGTGTGTGACAGAGAATGGTGAACAGGTGAGTTAGGGAGAA
>JABFDZ020000030.1:4280564-4298754 GCA_019775955.2 Pollimyrus isidori | reverse complement strand
GTGATTGGTTGATTAGATAATTGCATTAATGAGAAATTGAACAGGTGTTCCTAATAATCCTTTAGGTGAGTGTATGTAAGTTAAAGAAAAATTTGATTTTGGAAATAAAATTATTTAAAATGATCTCATGATAACCTGTACATTTTAATTATATTTCCTCACTAATATGCCTCATGAATTATGTATTCAATCTCAGTGCAGTATTGTGATTAAGGATATCAAATTTGCTGTTATAAGATTGGTTACATTTTTCATGACGCAAAATAAAAAACAAGGAGCACAAATAAATTCAAATGTTTTTTTACTAAAGAAAAGTTTAAAGAACAAAACATAAAGACACAGAGTCCCTGCTATGATTGTCAAGCCAGTACAACAGTATTTAGTGTTTACCAATTAACTAGCAATAACCATGCTAACATAAGTGTCCAGCCCTTAGTTACACAGATTGGGATGGAAATTGAAAGTTACATACAAATAGCCTTAAATTCCATAAACCGTATTAAAAACATCTGTAAAAAGGCATTTTGAAAATTTTTTATAGGTATATCATGATTGTATTCACTTTCTGGTTCATTGTAGAAGCTGGGCACCTACTAACAATGATCGTATCTGTATATTACACAGCATTATAGGCCACAGAAAGTATTCAAAAAATATTAAATATCTTTCTAGCCTATAAATGTTTCCACAAAGTACGGCTTTTCAGAGATGATACAAGCAGGAAAATTGTGATATATTATTTTTCCTTTCCCCATAAATACATTTTTAGTCAGTCATTTAAAAAAAAATCCCTTCAATATCTGTAACGTCGACAGGTCAATTATTTCAGCATCTATATTTTAAAGGAAAGCTTAAAATATTTACAAACATGGTACAAAACTGGAAACTGAGTCTTTGGTAAAGAAGCAATCAGACAGGTTATAAAGAAGTAAAATGTAGTGTTGTAGGCTGTAAACATAAAATTGTTTATGTACAGTATCTGATTTTAACAAGTATATACACTGGAGCAGACTGTCACTCCTTTACAATCCACCGTAACTGTCATAATCTTTCACAATATTATGCAATATCATGATTTGTTGTTTTTTTTTCTGCTGCCTGAAAATAGAGACCTCTTTTTGGCATAAAATAGACACGTTGTCTTGGAAACAAGCCAGCACCACCTGGAGCGCTCTGGAGCCACCTGATTGCTGCCGAAGTGGCCACTCGCTCTGGGCCCCCCAAGCCATTCGCATGGAGGGTGTCCTCGCACCCAGTCAGCTACCCGTAATTACTTTTTCAGCGCGGTTATTAACGTGGCGTTTAAAGATTTTCATCTGTCTATTCTCTAAAAGGCAAAGCTGGCACAAAGGAAATATTTTCAAACAGTCCTGTAAACATCAGACTTAGCTTGGCCTCTTAGGTACAAGGGTCACGTACAGTTTTTTTTGTTCCAATAATTTCAAGACTGGTTAATTGCAGGTTCGACATATTATTACACAGTTACAGTTACCATGTGCATTCAGACAGCTGTTAATGATTACAGATATACCACTGCAGTGTGCTGTTGCTAAATGCTTTACTTGTGGACACAGCTCTTTCAGATCTTATTCTGTAAACCAAAATATATAAATACACTTTGGAAAATAAAATTAGAGAGTATTGTATAAAATTGAGTTGACCTCTAATTCATATGTAAAATTTAAATGTCATAAACACTTTTTTTTCAGTAACAGATGGAAACATATTGACTATTTGGCAATAAGAGGCCTAAAGTTCAACAGATGCAATCTGACAACTCTCGTAAAATGCAAACAGTGCCCTCTAGTGGCCATGTAGTACATGTCTCTATGGTCTCCCTTCAGGATGTGTGAATTGCAGCCCTTAAAAAAACACCACTACCCAAGACTTATTTCCTTCTAGTAACTCTGCTCTCCTCCAAATAATAAAAAGGACAGACAATAGCGGGATGTCATGGTTCCATCAAAGACGTTAGTAGTTGGTGCAGGTTGTCGAGTCCCAACAGGTAGCCATCCTCACGGTTGCCCTCCTGCCACGGGATGCGGTGGTTTAGTTTTTCTCCCTCTGGCAGCGCAGTGGTCTTGCCGAAGTCAATGAGCCACACTTCGGCCCGCCCAGTGCGATTGTGGATGAAGAGCAGAGAGCTCCCGATGACCTTGGCAGAGTGGAGGAAGGACGACTGTCAGACATGTGTTACCATCTGACGCTAATGCAGATTCCTTGCCATCGCCAAGTCAAGGCTGCAGCTCGCCAACCCAACAGCACTCCACTAAACCGTTAAAATGATTCCTCGTGCTCCCTGAACCACTCTTTGACAATTCAAACCCAATGAATCATGGCATTCCTATCCTGAAATATGCCCATGTGAACACAAAAGAAAAAAATCCATCTATGATCTATGGAGGTGTATCCTGGCCATTCAGTAGATTCAGGTACTCAGCTGACTTTACTTTATTGCTGCATCATGTTGCTGAACTTTAATAATGATCCAGTCATTGGGTATTTTCTGATATAAATTCAAATGGCAACTTTTTTTGGTATTTTCTGAACCAAGAGCATCATAACTTTTTAAAATAATATAATAAACTATTATATTATTGGTCATTTATTACATTATTGATTTTTGTTACATTAATTACTGAGAAATTTATCTCACTATTGGCATATTATTACATTACTGGAAGATATTACATTATTGACTACTACACTAGTCAATGGTAAATAAAATGTGTCTATTATAATTAGATGCACCTGTGGTCCAATTCAATACAAGGTTATTTGTTTTATTTTTGATAGATTGGTTGTTTTAAATATAGCATAGTTACGGTGCATACGTCTCAGGTCGCCAAATGCCAGCAGGCATGCTTAAAGTGGAAACACTTCTCTCCACCATAAGTCATTTTAGAAACATCAGCCCTTTGCCCAGAAGTGTAAGGCTACAATGGTACCAAGACTGATTCATATATTATTCTGAGAAGTGACATACTCTGTTTACTACCATGCTGAAGATTGCCTCAGGGTGACAGGATTTCGCCTGAATTAGAAAAGAGAACTGCTAGGGACAATGACAGCTGTACTGCCTGTAAAACGAAAGACTTCCAATATTTCATCCTACCTCATGCTGCGTGAAGAATTTAGAATCCTCTAGAACACTCTGTATCTGCTCCAGTTTGCTCAGATAGGACCTCTGATTGGGTGACAAAAGAGGCACAAATTCTTAGGTGACAATAAAAAGAACAAATCCTGACTCAACGCAACTCTTGTGAAAATGGAACTTACGATAATGTTTTTGTTCCCAGCCACAAAATCATTGAAGACCTGCATCACCTCTTCCTTCGACCGGGTCTTCTTGAAGTCTGTGCTACATGTACCATCTGGTTTCTAAAGGGGGCATTGAGTAAGTCTTGGTCAGCTGAGTATAGAGAGGTCTTATCAAACGAGACACCGAAGTGATTCTCACTACTGAAATCTCTAAAGTTCATCTGAATTTGGAAAAAGTGCTTTTTTTGTTCATGCCTACGCTGCGAGCTACGTGGCTTAAAGACAGTTGTGCAACTGTACCCTCTGTACCCTCTGCAACATCAGCACAGTCCATCAGGCCTCACCTTGACGCCTTCGATGCGGAAACCCAGCGTGTGGGTGGAGCTCAAGGTCTCCCGCCACTGCATGTAGCGTGGTTTGGTGACCGCCTTCTGTTGGTGCTCCTCTGCCGTGGGGGCGTCGCTGTCTACCTCCAGCATCTTGACGTACATGTCTTTGCGCAGCTTTGGCCTCTCCCGAGCTCGCACCAGCTCCTCTTCCAGGTACGTCCTGCAGGACCACGTCAGCCAACGTCGATAAAGATCAGGGCAAACTCATGCACTCAGGGATGCCCAATATACCTGCCCCATGCTAGCATGTAGCCGTGCACTACTTAGGGTGTTTTCAGTCGCTCGGGGATTGTGTGAGATGAGGGTGGGTGGAGAGCTTTGCTTTTATTTCCCCCCCTCACACCAAAATAAACCGAAATGACCTTTAACTCAGATTGTGTTTCGCCACAGAACATTTGGCTCCCTGTCCCACCCACTTGATCTGAGGGTGCCAGCATGTCACAGCCAGTCGCAAGAATGCGAAGCACCGCTGGAGCTGAGCTCGGAGAACCGAGCCAAAGTTAACATTGGGGTGGGCCGGCTTGCCGCATATGCCTGATATCGCCCCCTCCGTACTTGAGGGCTCAGCGGGCCAAGCCTCTGTGCCGGTGATTGGAAGGTTGCAGGTAGGAGTCTGGCCTTGGCAGAATAGTCACATGCCTATAGCTGCTTCAGCTAGGTCTTTAATTAACCCCCAGGGCACGGGGTGCTGCTGCGGGTGGCTGCCCTTTGCCGCCGAACATGCTCCCACCTACATGTGCATCATGGAGAGCAAGCTAGGGTAGGTGAAAAGAGAATGACCCCATGTGGGATCAATAAAGTATCATTAAATTAAACTCCTCACTTCAGCCAGACTCTCTGTTACAGCCTTCCTGTTACAAAAGACATGCAATGCTCTACTGTTTGTTTTTCTTCAGTTTCACTGTCTCCACTGAACCCTACCAGCTTCCTGTATGTCAAAGAAGGAAACGTAACAGGGGACCCAGTTTGCGTTAGTGTGTGTATGAATAGGAGCTGCTCTGTGCGCCTGTGTGCAGTTCTCTCCATATATCATACTGCCTGCCTATGTAAACACATGGGTGTGTGTGTGTGTGTGCCCAGTGTGACTGTGTGTGAAAGGCCAGGAGCGTGAGGGAAGCCTTCTTTAAGCTGACATTTCTTTTCCTGTGTGTGCATAAGCGTACGTGTGTGGTGACACGTGTGGGTTTGTGTGTGTGTGTGGCGTGAAAACAAGTCTAAAGGGACACCCCTTAACTGCAACCGTGTTTCTGTGTGTGTGTGTGAGTGTGTGTGTGTGTGTCTGTGTGTGTGAGAGAGTGTGTGTATGTGTCTGTGTGCGTGTGAATGCTTGCCTGAACCCATTCTTCCTCCACACAGGAAACATGGCTGTGCAGTCGGCAAAATAAGACCCGTTCACCGTGCCTCCCTGCCCTCGGGGGGCAGGAAGTAATCACAAGCACTCTGAGAGGACAGGTGTTCAATTACGAGAAAAAAAAAAACAACTGCTAGTTCCCTTGGCCTCACTGATAATCAGAAACATTCACTGGGGGCAAATGACAGCGAGCTTGCCTCACCTCCAAGCTCCCCGTCTGCCTCGTTAAATCGCGCAGGCACCCCCACAACGTATTCATCGCATCTTCTCAGATATCAGGGGTGACAGACTGATGGGAGTTTAGTAGTGTTACCCCTGCTGAAACCTTCCTCTGCACTCATGGTCTGAGTCATGCATTCTGGCCCCTTTAAAAGTTCCTCTTAGAGAGGTTGTACTCAAACCCTCCCCAGCTAAAAGGCCCCCTCCATTTATGTAGGTGTTCCCCAAGGCCCTTATCTTAGATCAATATGAACTCTGCGGAAAAGCAGTGCGGTTAGTGCTGGTGGGGGGCCTGCCAGTTATTTGTAAAGGCAATCCATCTACACTAGTGCTGCATTTTTAATGCACAAGTTTTCCAGTGTGAACACCCCCGTCGCATGTTATACCTCACGCCCATTTTGCAATCCATGACGCTGGGTCCGTCGAAATCATACAACAGGTCTGTCAGCTGCAGGTAGGCTTCGCCGTCGCGCTCTGTCACGCCATGGTATTTCGGCACAAAGTCTTGCAGGCGTTCCCCTCTCAGCAGCTCGAAGCACAGCTTCTCGTTCTCCGAGAACTTCTTCAGAATGGTGCCCTCCTCACCGGCCTTGAAGCTGCCTGTGGGGTCCAGTGCACATTGTTGCAGGGAGGCACAGCCGCAGGCAAAGGCCTGAGGCTTTTCTACTTATTTTCCAGCCAGGAGCCACAATAACTCCTTAACCCCTTTTGCTTATGCATATCATTTTGTGACTTCGGGTGATCATAGAAGGGTGAGGAAGGAGGTCTCACCCTTGTGTCCAGCGAGCTGAATCCAGGACAGTCGCTTGCGGTGTGAGACGAATGGCCAGTGGACGAGGCTCTTAATCTTCGACCAGGATCTGTTTTGCTGAAGGAAACAGGACAAGCAAGCTGAGTCAAGGGAAACCTCGAAGAAGCATGAAAGAATTGCCCAAGGGGGTTGCAGGTCTGTTTTTTTTCTAGATGCTAGATCAACTGGCCCATCTCCAAGGGCGTGTTATGTAGGTACACGGATGTCTGAGCCAAACTTGAATTGCCCCAACGTACCACTGCATGCCGTGCATAAGTAACCAGTCCTCCATGGAAACTCTGACTAAAGACACTTATAGAAACACTCACTGCTGTTCCACTTGCACTGCATGAGAAACACAAACAATAAAATGCCTCGCACCCATTTCATAGCTGGACTCAGATAGCCAGGGTGGCAGTGACGGTGCTTGCGTTAGCCAAAATTGTGGATGTGCAGTAGATCACAACTTAAATGTGCAGGTTCACACTACTAGCAGATCAATCACACAACACACCGCAGGCAGCCAGTGCAGGGTTTGGAATCGCTGTTCAGACAAACAAGCATCATAGAAGGGTTTCCTGTGAGCTGTGGTGTGCCTAAAGCCAGCCACGACAATGACCTTGCGAAGAGGCTTGTGCATGTGTGTGTTTTTTTTCTTCAGAAACTGGGTGACCTATAGTATATCAGCTAGACAGCTATTACAAATCGGGGGAAGTCAGGGCAACGCTGCAGTTAGTCAATGCCTGCTTGCCTGCTGCTGGAGGAGATTAACGGCAACTGACTTCCAGGGAATCGGTGAGACTGTGACAGGGATGACTGGGAAGTTTTGCCAGGGAAACATAAGCAGCACATCTCATTTGCAGCAGCTCCATAGCTTCCAGTTACTTTGTATATTGCTGAAAATGGAGCGAGCGGTTCCCTGAAGTCGTAAGCGTGCTTCAGTGGTTAGTAATCTGTTCGTAGCAACTGGCGCTCTCAGTTTTTCTGTGTTCCAAAACCGAGCCAGACAGTGACGCCGGCTCTCTGCTGCCCACGTTTTTTTAACACGTCCCATCAGTCTACACCGGCAGCAGCACCACGGTGAGTAAATTGCCAGGATCTCGCCCATACCAGCACTTTCCCATGACTGTGCGCGCAGAGACCCTCAGGCCGGCTCACTCCGAAGGCTCATCGCCATTAGGAAGCTGGTAAGGTAACCAGGGTGCTCCCCTTTTACCATCAGAATGCTTTCTACTCCCACAACTGTGGCCTGTCATGTCCTCCTCCTCCATCAGTGAGTTTACCGCAGTTCGCGCCTTCGAGGCGTTAAATGCACCACAGGTTACGCCTTTGAGATGTGCAATCAATGATGGCCGCCTGGACGGCGGGAGGCCACGCTGCCCTCGGCATCCCCTCGAGAACGTGACTCACCTGCATGAACGTGAGTGTGACCAAAAACAGCGTAAAAATCGTCAAACGCATCTTCAGCATGATCAGACAGTCCAAATTGGCAACATCCAGCACTTGAGCTATATTTTATTATTTCACAGAACAACTCCCAACTTTTCAGAAAATAATGCTTCCATATTTATATCGATGCTAATATGAATTAATACTACTAAAAATACTGTTACTAAAAACATGGATGGATTCATTATAATTACAATTGAATAATGTCATACTGCTGCAATTTTATTCACAGGTAGGATCTTCGGTTCAATGTAGGAAGCTGTCAACCAAAAATACATTCATCACTGGCCACTTTATTAGGTATACCAAGCAACTACTGGGTAGGAGCAACATTTGCCTCCATAACTGCTTTGAGGACAGGCGAGTTGTGTGTTGAGAAAAGTCTATCTGCACACACACTGTTGATAATTTACACTTAAGTTAGCATTTGAAAGTCGGCAGTTTCTGAGATGCTGGAAATCCATCCCCAACGACGACATCAAGTTCAGAGACGCCCCGGGTCACACATCTTGGTCGTTCTGATGCTCGGTCACATGGCAAATGAACCTCCTGAGCCTTTCCGATTCCTACCGCCGCGTGATTGGTTGTGTAGAGAACCAGTCTGTTCGCACTAACAAGCATCTGCACCCAATGAAGAGGCTGAGCAGGGCATATTTACCTGCATGTGTGAAGCATAAACAGACTTCAGTGCTCTAATATCCTCATAAAGTATCCATCCAGGCATCTTCTAACCTACCCCAGGCCACACAGGGCACTTGGCTGGGCTATACCCTAGAGGGGATGCCGGTCCATTGCATAGCAAACGCACACATGCACTTTATACACTACAGGCATTTTACAGACACCACTGAACCTAAATGAAAGTCTATGGAGAGTTGGACGACACCCACGCAACACAGCGAGTGCATGGAAAGTCCACCCCCATTACTTAAACATTCAGATGCTGTTATTTGCTGTTCTTGAAGTACATGTAGAGGTGCATAGGAATTCTTCGCGTGTCACACATGCAGTCTTGCCTTCTGAGATACATGTAGGGTGAAGGTTCCGGTCCAAGCACGGGGTCAGCAAATTATCGTGCTCAGGCAGGGTTGAGGGCTTCGCTCGGGGGCCAGACGGCGATATGATGACTCTGCAGCCACAGGATTTGAGCTGGTGAACTGCGGGTAGGGGGTACACCCTCCAAGCCAGCAGAACCAACCACCGCAACGTGAAATACTTGCACTACGCCACAGCTCTCAGGGTGAAATATTACAAAGTAGAAAAGGTGGGGCGTGCAATATACACATGCACACAAAACTTTGCACACAGAACGACATGTAGCTGGGCAGAAGAGGAGCCCCCCCCCCCCCCGTGCAAAGCACTTTCAGCAGAGCGAAAGCTGGTAGGAGGAGGACTGGATCTTCTCTAGCCATGTTCTCTCATTGTCACTAGGCAACCAAAAGAAATGCAAGCATGAGCTCAAAAATGGTTTCACTGTAGGGAGACACTGCAAATGTCACAGGCAAAGGCTACTGCCGCAGCAACCGATGGAGACATACACAATCTTTGTATAAACGTGGGACCCGCTGGCCCACACCGCCAGATCGCGTAATTAGGCAACTTTTCACGGGCCGTGATCATTTTTTGACTTTTTCGCCTGGCTCAGCTTTTGCCACATACAGCGAAATGTCAGCTTGGCCCTCCCTGCAGCGCGCGTGTGTGGAGCCTTCGCCTACGCAAAGGGACAGATAAGGAACTACCCCAAGACTCATCTGCCCACGTGCGAGCGCACGTTATCACTGCCGCCCAAAGAGGCCTGTGAGGACAAACACGGGCGATGCTGCTCACCCGCTCTCCCTGCCGCCAGTCTGAGAGGCCGAGCGGGGCCGTAAATTCCTACCTGTCCAACACACAGATTAATTACATAATGCCCACCGCCTGACATTTCGCACAGCCGGTGACAGTTTCAGGCTGTTTCATAAACAACTGCGGCTGATTTTCAGTTCCCCATGTTTCAACAAAGGTCTCTCTCTTCCCTAGAGACCCACCACACCAGATGAATTTATAATCTGACTCTGTTGCAGCTCGGCACCCACACCGGCCCTGGCCGGCACAGCTAATTGGCTTGGTGAGAAATTCAACCCTAACATCATTTTTAGACGTGTGGTTTTAAAATATGGCTACACCAGCACATCCCACTGCATGCTGTGAAATATTTTTTTTGTAATTAACATGTCACACAAGAAGCAGCTCCAACCACATCCAAAGTACCTGTTTTCTCCAGGCAGGGATACAAGAAAAACTTTTAAATTAGTCCAACCAATTTATATCCTATCAGAACATGGCCGCCCTCCCCCTCCCCCTTTAGCTCCTTCACCATCACACAGTGGCAGAAAGCTGTGCAGATGATCTGGGGCCCTTCTCTAGGAAACAGTGACTGGTACTGTATAAACACACAGAAAGATTACTTATTTAATCCTTTAAAAAAGTGATAATTATACTCAAGATGAGCATAAGCTGCACAATGCTAACTGCATGGCTTGGCAAATCACCCTGAAATTGCTATACATTTAGGTCTTAAAGTGAGAGCATTATCCCAGGGTACATCATTAACGCCCAAATAATTAATTTCAATCTATTAAAAGCTTGATTTATCAGCTAAGGATGAAGTCTTTAACTGCTAACAGCTAATATGTACGCTCGGTGTTCCCCGCCTCGTCATCCAAGTGACTTTTCACGCTTCAGTAGCAGAGCAAACTTGTCATAGATCACAAGGAAGCATCAGCCCTGTGTTTCCAATACGCTCTGCGGTCGAACAGAGAGGCAAAGCAGCCAAGAAACCCCAAATAAATAAGACTACTACAGGCTACCCCCTGAGCTAATGGAAAAAAGCACAAATGTTAGTACTGGGGTGGAGTCTTCCTCGTCACGTTTATATAACCATACCAGCAGCTCACAGCCTTCGCTGCATGAACTCACACACAGCCTGGACTTACACACAGCCTGAAGACTGATTGCCGCTTTCCACAAACTGATACTTTATCCGTCCCTGGTTTTTGTTATTCTTTTGCAGGGCCCCATTTATGCAATTAAGATTATACTCTGACTGCCTTAAACAGCGAAATGTCTTCAGGGAATTAATGCGCACAACCTCTGCCTTGCAAAATTGTACAATCTAGGGCTGTCCAGAACTCTGCCAATGCAACGCCGCTCAATGTGCTTATCAGAAAAATCCAGTATAATTTACAAAGCGGGGACTCAGCAGTAAACAAACACCCAGTGTCTTTATATCTCAAAAATATCTGGCATACCAGTTACGCTTTTCACAAACAAATTTTCCCTGTCTGATGTTTTGCCTAGAATATTTACTAATTGCTGGGAAAAGAAAGGAGAATTGAAAGCCTTTTGCATCATTCTGCTGAAACATCTAAGGGGACAAAAAAACATTTAGCTACATTAGCATCTCCTGCTCAAGTGATTCAGATGCTGATCCATCAAAGTGTGTATCACATTTCTGACCGTGCCATTAATATTTAATGCTGAGTGTTAACAAATGCATGTGGCTGAGCCACAATGCTGCCATAAAAACTCAGGAAGAGCAACCAAACATTAAATGCTACGCCTTTTAAAAAAGTCCACACAAAAGAATTAGCAAAAAAAAACCCATACGCGTGATGAAATTGTGTGGTAATAAACAGAGGATCCCTAGAACAGAAAGCTGACAGGAGGAAGTAATTCACTCAAGCTAATGTCAATCTTTAGCAATGTGACTGGCTAGAAAAACAAGAGGAAACCCTTTCTGCCAAATGCTGACTGTTGTATTGTTTAACCCTACAAGGCAGATCAGTATCTGTCAGGGGAAATCTGACAAGTCCGTCGCCCTTGTTCTTCAACGGACCACGGAATTCGGTCGACGAGTCATTCAATCAATGATCAAAGCTGTTTTCCAGATTTCACGAAATGCAGTAACGTGAGTAACATGCCAGGAAACAAAGCATACGCATATTTCATTCCAGAGAAATGACGGTGAATGGCCAGTGGAGACAGGAACCACCAATCAGTTTTCAGAATTCACAGTTTGCAGTGCATGTTCTGGACCAGATTACATATAACTAGCAATGGGAAAGAAATGCCAAAATAATAAAAGTAAATGTGTGTGTGTGTGTGTGTTTGTGTGTGTTTGCATGTGTGTGTGTTTGTGTGTGTTTGCATGTGTGTGTGTGTGTGTGTGTGTGTGTGTGTGTGTGTGTGTGTGTGTGCGGGTGTGTGTCGGTGTGTTTGCATGTGCGTGTGTTTGCATGTGTGTGTGTGTGTGTGTGCATTTTAGATTCATCCTTATATACATTTAAATATAACATGTAAGAAAGCAAACTAAATAATTTAATATATAGATTAAGGCTAACCAGAAAGAGACTTTGTGACTTTTTTTTCTACTTTCCATGGCTGGATATATTTATCTTTTCTGCCCTTTTATAGAACAGCTTGACTAAAGGCCTGCCAGGCAGGTGGAAAATGTTAGCCTGACGTCCCAGCCCTAAGTAGGCCATCACCTCCGAGGCCAGGCTAAAACAATCAACATCGAGTCCATCAAATCTTCTGCAGAGACAGAACTCGTAGAAATCAGCACCATATATAACACTTTGCTGTTTTACTGTCACAGATTTTTATTGTATTTTTACAGAGGAAAATGTAAAAACACTGGTCAGTGCCAATCTTCCAAATAATGTTTTTAAGGATCCCTAAAATGGTATGAAGCACCAGTTTGGGAGTTTAAGGGGGGTGTGGAGAAAGCACATGGTAAGTCAACAGTGGGTACTTAAGTGCAGTCATCTGTGTGCCCACCACATACACACAAGCATGCATACACACACACGGACGCACACATGGAGACACACACACACACACACACAAACACACATAAAGACACAGATACTCAGACACACACACATGGAGACACACACATACTCGGACACACACACACAGAGCCACACACATACTCAGACACACACACACACACATGGAGACACACACACACTCGGACACACACATGGAGACACACACATACTCGGACACACACACATGGAGACACACACATACTCGGACACACACACACACGGACACAAACACACATGAAGACACACACATACTCAGACACACACACACGGAGACACACATATACTCGGACACACACACACACGGAGACACACACATACACACACCTCTTCCTCCTATTCCTCTCACTCTCTCTCTTTAAGACACAGAGCAGGATTTAAGAGAACCTGAGCATAGGAGCCGCCGACAGAGAAATGAAGTTCCATGGAAAAACAGGGCCGTTCTGGCTCTTTTCCGAATGACTCACTGGACGAGATCTGTCTAAAGCCAGAAGCTTTGTACTTTGCAAAAAATAAAGTGGAAAATACAGGAAGCACAAAGCATCAAGTCACGTTTAGAAGTAAACTGCATGTACAAAAATCCAAGGACTGTACTGTCTGCACACCATAAATTTGCACCTGAGGTTTAACCCAAGTCAGGCTGCTGCTCAGGCATTAACATCTTTGCAACATACTGACCTTAAACACCTTTCAGAGAACCAGATGTTTAGGGCTTGTATAGCTCAGAGCTCAGACAGCGACCTTTCAGTCTTCCAGGGTCAAACTTGTTTTCAGCGGAAGGCTGCTACTGTATGTCGCCTTGTTAAACTCTAAACATCTGTCTACAACAGCAGCCCCCAACTGGCAGACTATGGTCCACATCCAGGGCAGAATACAATTTAATCTGGACCAAGTGATCATAATCATTAGATGGTGCAAACCCACAATGTCCATTTTTTATTTTTATTTTTTCGCAGGCTGATGGAAATTGGTCCTCGGGGAAAAATAGTTGGGGACCGCCTCCTCTCATTCACTGATTTCACTATGCAGTGCCTGGGAACCTTTTGTACAGACAATGAACTCACGATGCATAAACAGGGTGACTTCGTGCTCGTGACAACAATGGGCACACACGACCGGGAATGCCAGGATGATACCGCCATAATGAGAGCAAAATGCGGCTTCAAGCTGAACTCAGAAGAAGAAGCTCAGGTTTCCAGTGGAGACTTTTCCTGTGCAGTTCCTATACCAGTGTTTCCCAATCCAGTCCTTGGGAGCCCTCAGCAGTTCCACATTTTTACTCCCTCCCAGCTCCCTGCCAAACAGTCATCATTTTGCTCCCTCCCAGACAGTCCATGTTTTTGCTGTTTCCCAGCTCCCTACCAGAGAGTCAACATTTTTGCTCCCTCCCAGACAGTCCATGTTTTTTCTCCTTCCCTTCCCAACTCCCTGCATGACTGTCCATATTTTTCCTCCCTCCCAGCTCCCTGCCCAACAATCCACATTTTTGGTCCCTCCTAGCTCCCTGTCAGACTTTCCACATGCTCCTTGCTCTAAACCACTTCAGAAAACCTGACAGCACATTAGCCAACCATTACCAAAAACTGCAGCCCTGCGGCGTTTCAAAATCAGCTTCATATTGTGTTTTTGTCTTATATCTGTATTGCATTCAGATACTCAACCACTGCTGCCTACTTTCTTACATTAATGCCTGCCATGCTCTATTATGTTTAAAGACATTTCATTTTTATCAATAGGCAAATAAGCATAGCCAAAAAACCTATTTGGTTTTACTGGATAACACACAAAACTCTAAAGTTAAGTGTGCCAGTTTGTGAATGCTGATCTTGACTCCAATTGGTCCTCATAATTTATAATTTGAATGTCTATTATTTCCTTTTTATAATACTTTTTAGTATTTTTTCTGCATTTCCCCTGGCAGTCCAACAGCATATGTTTTAAAAGAAGCGAATCTACGAGCTCTTCGGCGTGCCTTGCATGAATTGAAACATCACCCCAGTTTTGTGGAACAACCGCGTATCTCTTAGACAAAAACAAACAGAAAGGAGATCCTTTGGTGGAAAAGGCCGACTATTCAAGAAATACTATACACGTCATTTGGATAACTTATCCTGTTCAGCACTGCAGTAAAGCTGGAGCCTATTTCAGTTAGCAAAGAGAACAAGACAGGGGGCACTACTGACAGGAAGCCAGCGTCTTACTGGGCAGCCGTTCACGACTCACCTACGAAGTCACTTAGAACATGAAAACTACACGGGCGCGCAGACCTGTGGGTGTTAATCGAAGCCATGACCCACGGGATTTGTTATTCACTGAGCCACCACGATGAGTTAAGCTAAAATCATATAATAATAAACTTAATGTCCATTTCGTCGATCCCAAAAATAAACGTTAACTGTTTTGGTAACATTGTAAAACACAGTAACCAGACATGACGGTATGCAAATCGAGCTTTCCAAAAAACCGCAGGCCGATTGCCTGGATAGCGATTGATTCTTCAGATAACTCTGCCTCATTTGATTTATGTTTATATTAGTCCTTAATATAATTATATTACTTCTTAATTATATGAGTTCTCCATGTTATTTCTTTTATCGCGGGGAATTATATACATTTTAAAACTTTACATTTAACTATACACTATAGTAACAATATTTTCGGAACACACATTTAATATTTTGACTATAAAATACAATAAATAAGTAAATAAATAAAAATTTGGTTTGGAAGCTGTTATGCAATCTGGAACAACGTTAAGTATAGAGGCCCTCCCGTCGTACACCGGGCACTCTTCCAGTTAACGAAATTCAATGTTCAGTTTATCGTAAGAAAACAGTCACTTGTGCCCAAGTTAATTGTTGAAGACTAATAACTGTCACTGAATTTTTGATTAATTTTTACTACATAAACATTAATATTTGGAAATATAACTTATTCCGTTACGCCTTAACATGATACAGTATACAGCGTCATCAGTGTGAACAGTCTCAAGTTGTTCGGCAATGTGGCAAAATAATCGCGTTATTTTTAAAATTATTCTTCTGGGAAAGGTAATTATTTAGAAAAACATAAACTATCATATCCCTCACAATTAACTTCTGAATATTAGAAGATTACTAGATAAAAGGTGATGAATGTCCTTATTATATGATACAACGAATGTTCTGAAAGACTAACAAACTAATTTCGAAGCAACGACAGTTTTCAGTGCTGGTTGACGAGAAAATAAAACACTGATTTCAACATTGCACCAGCATGACCACATCTGACAGTTATGGTGAGAACGAGACTTGCCAGAACCATTAAATAAGACGAGGGGTAATTCTGAAGGTCTGTAGGGGGTCTATTCTAAAAAACAATCTCTCTCAAAGTGGAAACAAACGCGGTTTCGAGGTATAGCCTATTCAGCTTTCCTCACATGATGTAATTTTTATTGAATTCATAACTCATCCATTCATCCATTTTCTATACGTACTTGGTCTAAACGTTCAAAACGTCCTTCACTTGATTTCCAAGTTGTGCTTCGAATAAGAGCGACCTGTTCACTGACTGAAGTGCACCGTGTAGTCCGATCTAGTGTGATCTACAACATTGTTCGAATACACAGACCCAAAGCGGAATATTCCATTATGGTTGTATTTGTTCACGATGAAACAATGTTAGTAACAAACTGGCTTGTTACCTTACGTTTACGAGAATTCGTACAGTGAGAGATGCATGCAGTCCTGGGATTTAGAACTTCGGTAAAATGTTCTTTAATTGTATTATATACGGCCTGTTTTATGTGTGTGGACTTTCTGGACCTAAACCTCACAAAAAAATACATTTGAAAACATAAAAACGGTTAATGATATGAAAACTTACCGTGGTCGAGTCCTCCACCGGCTCTAAAGTGACAATGCCTTTGCTTTTGGTCTCGTTGTCACTAAGAATGTCATCTTCAGACTCCTCGAGAACCGTGGAGGAGCCGGCAGATGACACTGAGGAGTTGGACTGTTTTCGCCGAAGAGGACCGTCCAGATCATTCCAGTCATCTTCTTGGAACTCCCGAGGACCATCACCCTCCTCTGGAGTTATAGTCACCTGCGGAACACAACCTGCCCTACAGTTTAGATCTTCATCTGAAGCGATTGTGGCCGTTTCCACCATGGGGTTTGCTAGTTCTGTAGTCGGACTGACTCCGTTGCTGATCTCGGGTGACTTTCGACTAGCTCTCTTCTCCCTGGCCAGTCTATGCCGTTCTTTGGGCATCTGCTTGAGCTGATCGCCTCGTTGGTGTCGAGGTCGGCTTTTATCGGCTGGAACGGGAGCGAGCGACGTCCGGACCTGCACCGCTTCTCCCGCTTTTACTGCATGGTTCTCCACGATCGCTTCAGTTTCGGCAGCAAAGCGAACTCGATCGGACGCGCTGTCCAAACGCCCGCCTTCCCTTTCACTTTCCCCGTCTTTCAGAGAATTTCTCACGTCCGATTCATTGTCATCTCCCCCGCTGGCGGTCGGAGCTCCTCTCCTCGCTCCGAGTGTGTGTAGCATAGCGCGATTCGCCGTGCGTGGGGTGTCTTCCTTATTTATATAGCGCCTTTTCTTTTCTCTCTCACTCAGTGTCTTTCTTTCGGTTTTAGCGCACGGACCTGTTGGGTTGTGTCAAACTCCTCTTGGGCTTCTTTCTCGGTTTGGTCTAGCACCTCACGATGTTTGAGCCAGCCCTAAAATACCACCGATCATGAAAATCATGAGTGTGTAAACAGGGTTTGGGGAAAAGGCACGGCTTAGCCCGGTGACTCACGGTTAATAACCACCCATTATTTATCGGAAAACAGAGTAACCCATCTGATGATATTTCTAACAATAGTCGTTTATACTTAGATATTCCGAGTTGATCGATTTTTGACCACCTGCGATTCCATTTTTTCTCTTATTTGCGACGTCAGAATCATCGACTTCGTTAAACTCCTCTTTTATGGTTCAGGGAAAAATGATTGGGATATGGAAATGGCTTCCATAAATGTCGTTCATGTCAACTTCGCCTCAGCTACAGTAACATTGATCACTGTTCTACTTTAAATTTAATTCTCAGATGTTATGCACAGTTTCTACAGACTTGGCCAATCCATAGCTATAGTATACAAAGGCCATTTCCACTTTTGCATATTCTCACGAATACACCTAGTGTTAATGGCGCAACCTAATCGTAATTAATCATCTACACTTGATCTACGTGTTTACTTTATGAAAAACCTCTCTCTCTTGACTTAGGCTACAGTCCTCAAAAATGTGAACACCTTCGCATGGAACGGTGTACATTATAATATATTTACAGCTCCAGTTATATTCTGAAAAATATCTGAATTTTGTTTAGTGTGTATGTGGTTGCTGGTATCATAAACATGCAGTTGTGATGGTGCAGCACATTGCAGGATTTTTTTACAGCCACACAAATCAGTGCTGTAGTCATTAGTGGGACTTTGCGTGAGAGGATCCCATGCATCTACTGTCTGTATTCTGAGTCAGAGACATAACTGGGGGATTCTACTTCAGCTCAGTCATCTATTTCCATTATCTATGCTCTCACTCCCGATCTCGGGCAGGAATGTTGTTGACCGGGTTCAGTCCTTCTTACACGCCTCAATAAAAGCATTTTATCAGCAAATAATAACCATGTCAAGGCTCAACAAATGCCAAGCTTAAAAACAGGGCAGCCTTGAGTGGGGTCCTTGGGCTGGGAAGAGAGGGGTTTGTGTGATCCCAGCAGTACCACGTCAGAGGGACCAAATTTCATTTCCTTGGGTGGTGCTTGAGGGGGGGGGGGGGGGGGGGGGGGGGGGGGGGGGGGGGGGGGGGGGGGGGGGGGGGGGGGGGG
>JABFDZ020000030.1:4217441-4236347 GCA_019775955.2 Pollimyrus isidori | reverse complement strand
ATATAAATGTGTGTGGGTGTGTGTGTCTAATCCCTGTGTTCCCCTGCATGTCTGTTGGTGGCATAAGGGACTGTAGAGGGACCTTTCAAAAGCCCCCGCCCACACGTGTGAGGACTACGTGAGCTTTGAGCTCATATTACACAACAGCCTCCACGGCTTTGATGGAGGCAGAGAGCCCAGGTAAGGGCCACCCTAATTGGTGACACTACCACCCTCCCCCCTATAACTTCAAACACAGGCAGGTCCCAAATAGAGCTCCGGCTTGCCTGACGGTGCTGTGACCGCGGACCGGGCCAGCTGGGGGTGAAAGACGTGCTAACAAGGGGAATGCTAGGAGGGGGGCGCAGCTTGTGGGACGCCCCCAATGCCTTTTTTATTGTAATTAAGCTGCTGTCTCGCCGAGCACATCCCCCCCACCCCCGCACGGGCCAGCCTGTCAGCCGCTGGGCGTTCTGCGGCTCTAACCATAAATTTGGAGGCTGACTGGGGTTTTTTGACCTTGCCGTCTCCGCGGGGGCGCTTCCACGGATGTAGGCCATGTTGAATCGGTGAAGGGACCGTCCTCCCTCACCTCGCACTGAGCTCCCCCCTCGTAAGGCATCGCCTCCTGTTAACTGGCTTCCCTTATTTCTTAGGACGCCTTTACTTTATGGGTGTCCGTAACATCACTTTACAGGGGACTCATTATGAGATATGAGGCCTCACTTGGTTTATTTTGTCAGATTTATCTGTGGATTATTTGCTATGGTCTATAAAGCCTCCGCGTTATATATTACCCAGGTGGCTTCCAGTCGCTTTTCCAGGACCCACGTGTGTTTCACCATTTAAGCCTATTCTGGGGTGGTGAGGAGCACGGCGGGGGAGATTGAAGCTTCTCCACAGAGGCTGATTCAGAGATGGCTTTGCATGACAAGGGGAAACGGGAAGAGCCCAAGGACAGGGCCCAGCGGAGCACGTGAACCCTGTGCATTTCGCCGGGTAACTGTTCGAACACGTGGCTGCTCCTTCCAGGTAGCTGAGGTGCTCGCAGCTCCTGGCCTCTGCTTTCTCACCGTGCCTAGTGTCTCGGTGTGCGTGCCAGGCTGGTCATTTCACAGACCTTAAACTGTGATCAGAAACCACATCGTTGAAAAATAAGAGAGGCTGCCTTCACTTGCTCCTGTACCTGTGGACCCAATACTGTAATGATATTAAGTGTTGAAAGTCATGATTATTTGTCGGTAGTGAAGGCAGTTTCAGGTCACTTTTTAGTGCTAATTGACCAATAGCTTTCTAATTATTATAGTACTGCGTAAATGAAGCACATGCTGTTGAAAGTTGCTCATTACTGGAGCATATTAGGTCACTTTTGAGAGCTATAGCGCTATAGGCATGTTGTGTCAAGTGTTTGTTTACAGTATGTCCGTCCTCGTTATCAGGCAAGGCTGCTTGTTATGTAACGGCACTCGCGTGATTCCTGGGGGCATTCTTTTCAGAGGTGACATTCGCTGTCACACCCTCCGCCGCATCCACAAAACCCACACGCGTGTCCGCAATTCCTTAGAAACCAGATGGCGGCTCGCTCCCCCCGCAGGTAATGGGCGGGACGCCGCTCGGAGCCGACACCCTCTGTGGATTGTGCAGTGCCGGGGGTGGGGGTAACCACGTCACTCCACGCCGCGTGCCGCGAACTCGCTGCTTCGCTTTGTGGCCGTCGGTTCAGCTGGAAGTCTCCGGAGAGTGAGGTCCGTGAAGTCCGGGATTTCATTTCCCCATGATCACCCGAGTGAATTCCCCATCCCCGGCCTGTCGATGCCTCCAGCCTGATCCCTGCCACCGTCTCCTGGTTCCAATCTGAATCTTCCTTCCATGAGTTCTGGGTGTTATAGAAAGGTGAAGAACAGTCTTGATTACTCAGTGCCTAAGGGGCTCCCAATGCTCACAGATGAGATTTTCCCATAAGGAACTGATGATTTGCCAAATTAACTCCATTCACTATGACTAAGGTGTCATTTTTCTTCGTCTCGGTCTTCTTCACATCGCCCTAAACACAGCTCCTTTGGAAGGAAATTGCTCAGGATTTTAATTAATTCTAAAGAAATATGTTCACTGTTTAATTCAAAAAGACATCAATTCCTGCTCAGCCTAAGTCATGTTACGCTTTTGATTTGATTTTTTTTTTTTTATTTTTTTTTTTAGTTTTAGGTTATGTTCATGTGTATTGTCATAATATTTGGTGAAACCAATGTAATTAGTAGCATTGTCTCATTTGGCATCAGCTGATAGGAATCTAAATGAGGCTGGATCACAGAATTTATAATTAGTCTTAAGTAAATCTTCTAATGATGTACTTACTCAAGGGGTAACATGAAGAGGGGGTGGCTCTTTGGATTGTAACTTCAGTGCAGAAGCGTAAACTCCTCAATCCTCCATTTGTGTTAGGTATGTGGCTCCTCTTACATACACGATTGAAGTCACCTTGTTCAGTGATTCTCTACCTTTTTTGCAGCGCAACCCAATTTTCACCATCTCAGCTCAGTCGTGACCCTATATCAGGGATTTTCAAATCACGGTCCTCAAGGTCCGAGCACTGCTGGTTTTCCAGCCTTCCTTTACCTGTCGGTCAGGTGCGAAGCCCCTGTGGCCAATTACAATCAGTAATCATTAAACTAACTCCCTGGGAGAACTGAAAACAAGGCCCGGATTTGGAATTGAGGTCCACGTTTGAAGAGCTCGGCCGTATATCAAGTACAGTTTGAATTAACGGTATGATCAAGCACACAGTGCACTCTGGGAAATCTGATCGTGGATCAGAATAGGAGCTTGCTGGTTTTAAAATGCGTATATTTTCAACTCACAATCCTTTCCCACCTTTTGGGTCATGACCCATGGGTTGAGAACTGCTAGTCTGGTTTATACCATCCAGTTTTCAGAGTCACCTATCCGCTGCAGGGAACTAGTGACTCTGTCCCAGGAAACGCACACACAAAGCTCCAGTTTACATAAACCCCACTTCTTTGGACTCTGGAGGCAATCTGGGAGATATTCAGAGCACTGACATGCAAACTGCACACACCAAAGGAAGAATCAAACCAACAACCCCCGGGCTTCGAGACCACAGCGCTGCCCGATGTACCACTGTGCTGCCCTATTATCCTTAATAAACTGGAACCAGAAAATCAGCATCTAATCCCACTACCGTGAGCGTGTAATATTTCATCACTTTCAAGAGGTGCTTGACATTGCATTTGTGCAAATAGTCTTAAGTAACAAGCTTATCAGTTTAACTTAAAGGCCATGATAATCACTGGGAGTTCAAGTCACATACCACATAGAAATTTGAAGGAAATGTACTATAGAACTGCTTTTTTTGTCATAAAACTCATTATTCTGGAGGAAATTAATCTGTAACCTTCTACCTTTTTTAAATTCATTTGTGGATTAAAATTTTTTCTCGATTACTACGGTATCCTCCGGCTGTGAGTGTCACCTGACTGTTATAAAGATTATAAAGACATATGGACTGGGATACCTGGGTCATAGCCCCAAGACTGACCCGGCTGTTATACCCTTGAGCAGAGTTGCTTGACCTGCCTCACTCCCCTGAGAATCCACAGCTGTACGGGCGGATGGCAGTTTTAAGCGGCTTTGTCTGAAGCAGGCAGCTGAGTAGCATCACGCGTCCGCTTAAGAGACACAGCGGAGCTACTGCCACAGCACTCGAGGACTCCAGCCTCGCCTGCCTGTTCCCTCCCTCGCCTTTCCTGGCAGCCGCAAGGGACCGTCTGTCAGGATTCTGTCTGCTGCGTGTTAAACTGGCAGCGACTCTGTCGTTCACTGGTACAGTTGTTCTGTGATGTTTGCTGGAGGCTGGTGACTCTTTTTTTTTTTTAGTTTCTTTTTCCCCCTCTCCGCAATGACAGACAGAGGTCAGCTTTCTCACTGCCCTCCTCCACCCTGGAACGCTTGCATAAATTTGTCTGGCCTAGAGGTGCAAAGTCCCTGACAACATTTATGTGTATACAGGCCTCAGGAGTCATATATTTTGTTATTAAATACATTGTCCAGGTATATAACTATGTAAAGGGAAGGTCATTTTAAGCACCTTTCATTTATAACGTTAATGTCCTTTAAAAATGCCTGGTGGTGTATCAAAAGTAAGCTGCATTTACATTTGGTGTCTGTTTACATTTCATCATACAATGCTATTCAGAAATTCAATTCATTTTATGAATGAACACCACTTGAAGTCCCTGTGAAATTGAGGGAATTTTACATTTATTTAGTAGATGCTTTTATCCAAAGCAGGATCAGAGATCAGGGTCGGCCGGTGTCCCTGGAGAACCTGGGCGTAAAGGCCTTGCTAAAGGGCCCAACTGATATGATGGCCCTGCTAACTATGGGATTTGACCCCACAACTTTTGTGACAAGGCCACAGCTCTCTGACCCGCTGAGCTGCACCGGCTGAGTCCTCGTGGTGTGTAATGTGGGGTTTGTTGAGGCTTAACTCGCCAGCTAATGAACATTTATTGAGTCGCTTACAGAGTGAGAGTCCCCACTTTCCGCATTGAGCCGACGCAGCGCTGTGTGGTCACAGGAGACCTTGTGCAAAGAAATGATGTCAAAGAGAATTGTGGTCATGCTTATTGATAATTAGTGTTAGTTGCACATTATAGGGGTTTTGGATTTGCAAATTATCACAGCACGCAGTAACTAATCTGGTACTTGGATCTCAATTATCCAGTGTACTGTGGCATCTGCTGTGGAACAGCTCGTGTTAGTGTGGCCATAGTCAAATTGATCAAAGATAAGCAGTTATTTGTGCAAATTCTTAAATAAGGTCTTTAAGAGAAAGGTGACTTGTTATTAGCTGATGTTTTACAAGATGCTTTCTGTTATTTTGACAGGCCTTGAGTTGCTGGTTGCATAGATACTGGATAGCTAATTTTGTGCATAAATCATGCATTATTAAAAGACTGTATACAGAACCAGTATAGCATACCTGCTGCGCTCTGTAAGCCAAAGGGTCAATATCTGTGTCACGCTGTAGCTATGAGACCTGCAGCTCCAGCCATCATCACATGCATGTTTAGTTAGGCTGGGATATGATGCCATAAAAGATGAGAGCGCCCATAAAGGGGCTTTCACTCCTGCCCCTGAACAGTAGGCTTAGGAATGTAACCTCCGCTGCAGCTTTGTTACAGTATATGCTAATTATCACACTGCCAGTTTGGCTCAGCATCACATGTTCCTCGCTTCCTGTTCAGAATTATGTATCGCTGTGTACCCAGGGTCACTTGTATTTATGGTCATGATTCTTCTCAGTTTATTGGCCTTTCTATATGTACATCTGTATATTTACCAGGCGGTTTTGTCCAAAATTATATACAAGGCAGACAATACATGACAAGCATGATGGCCTGTTTACCTCATCTAGATGAAAGGCAATACATTAACTTTAGAGTGCCAGTGCCACTTTCTGAAGAAACTGTCTGGATTTGCAATTAATTCTCACTTTTGTTTGAATGATTTGTTAAAGAACTAACAGTAATAATGGAATTATGGAAGCCGAGGAATTACAAGCAACTTCTCCTTTGATTTTTTTTTTTGTCTCTTTCTCGCTCTCTCTCTTGCTCTCTTTCTCTCTCTCTCTGTCTCACATCTGATTATTCAAATGGTGGCAGTGAGCCCACATTGGAGTTAATCCCATTGAGGACATGAGACTGGATGCCCTGGATCGGCATAGGACACCAGTCACAATAGGCGGTTTAAAGACAGCAGTTCACCTTTGGGCTGCAGGGGGAGGCTGGCATGATCACAGGGCAGAGGGAGCCAGAGGTGTGAATTGGACTCACATCCCCGGAGGAGCATATCAATAGTGCTCCCAGCTAAGGGCTCGTCTGCACAAATCCGTTTTCTTTCTTGAATCTTCCCCCCCCCCCCAGAAATTCCCTGACAACTAATCTATCTGTTAATGCATTAGTGTGGACACTCGTAAATGTAAAAATTCTGCTAGACTTACATCAGTGAGCTCTGATTGGTTTGTACTTAGTTTGCGACCTTTTTCTGATTTAGCTCTCTTTTGTTTCGATGTTTCTTTTCCTAGTTTGTTATTCTTCACGGGAATGAAGAATGCTTTTCCTTTGTTTTCATGGAAGTAGGCCACATGTGAACATGGAGAATGGACAGGACTTTTGCTACCAGGCATATGTTGTTTTGCTTGCTTGTGTGCAGCTAAGCATCGGACAGATGCACAAACTATGTTCTGAAGTTCTCCAGAAAAATACCATTAAACCACACACTCAGGAGGTGTAACCGAGTCTCGACATCGGGGCAGAACCTCCTCAGTAAGCTCGAGAACCTTTGGGTTATGAATTGACAGCAGAAAAGTCCATTTCTACTGGCTGTGTGCTAAATGTGCCAAATCTTATACTAAATGTTTCAGAGGCAAAAGAGAATTCTTAGCTGTCGGAGCTTCCAAAGAATAATGAAAACCCTTTTAAATTGTTCGTTGTATGTGACTTTAAGATTTTGGCGCTTTAGCTAGTCAGAGGTTAGTCTGTGTTACATTCTCCTGTCGAGACAATTTGGTTCATTGCTCAATTGAAATAAAATAACAGCCCCGTGTGGACAGACGGCCATATGGCAACGATGCGTTGAGCCTCATTTATCGTCGGAGCGGTAATGTAGAATGATCCGATCATCGCCGCCATCCATAACGCCCAAATGGCGTGTCTGTGTAGCCTTTGTGCGTAGCTTAGCGAGTGTCTCTGCTGCACCGGCGCCACTCACTAGCAAACGGCCCCCCCCCCCCGGAGGGAAATCCCAGGAGCGTGAGTCGAGATGTGGCCTCTCTGGGTAAGCGGGTACCAGCTGTGAGATCATAGAGCGGTCAGGCTGTTCGCGCAGCTCGCCAAAGCCCGTTTACGCTCCTGACTCTGATAATCAGTACTGCATGTAATGCCATTGTAACTCTCGTATGCCTTTTAACAATAGGTAATACAGCGTAATTGGATATAAACATGGCTGTGAGGCTTTTTTCAGTGATCTTCGCCATGTCAATTATTGGGCCGATCTTAGGCGATCAAGTTTCACCAAAAAGTTGCCAATGGCCACAGGTATTCCTGTGTAAGGCTTTCAGCACTGTAGAAGACACGAGTTCCTGGCAAGGTCGCGTTCACTTGGGCTCTGCTGTACTCTCTAGTAGAAAGTCCTTTGTTTTCAGATTCCTTTTTTGCCAAAGTGTGTAGTCAATTTGCTATTATTGGTATTGTCATAATTATTTATGTAAGGTTAAAAACCAGTCTCATCACAGTACATAACAACCTGATAATATTGTTTTTGGGGTCAGTGTGTATATATTCATAAAATGTATAATATAATGCACTCATTGATAGATGCTGGCTGGAATCTAGCAGCTGCCTTGGCAAGGAAGCGGAGTTGAGATGAACTTGATATAGTGGAAGGGAGTCTTTAAATCAACGTGATTCTTGCTGAAAAGGGCTGTAGCAAGTGGGTATTAAGCTTTATTTAAAGCCGGCATTCATCTGTGGAGTCTAAATTAGGAATTGAATCTCCAATTTTAAATGTAAATTAAGTCAAGGTATTTTTTTTTTGGCTTTTGCTTGTCAGGACTGGTCGCCGTTCATAAATATTGCTGCACCATGAACAGGCTAACTTATGCACCCATTCTCCCTAGCTTTAATATTCACAAGTCATAAAATTATGTATTAATATTATTTTGAATCTTTTCACAGTCGTGGTATTTTGCTAGCTGTGAAAGTGGATAGATGTTTAAACGGTATATCTTTACTCTAAGCAATTATAGATGTCAATTATGTAGAAAAGTCTTTAATGCATATTTCTACAGCTGTACGCCAAACCATGGCAAACCTGAATCATGCTGAGTGGGTTTATTTCTTCAGTTATGAGTGGCAAGTGGAAGAAGTCTTGGATTTCTTAAGTTAATCCGCATTCCTCCATCCATCTTCCAGCTTCTTATCCTGGTCAGGCTTCCAGAATTCATGGAATCTGTTCCAGGCACAAGACAAGGGTGCGACCTGCACCCTGCATGGAATGCCAGTCCATCGTGGGGTGATGCACTATCGGCAATTTGGAGACATCCGATACTCTGAAGGCTTATTTGTATTTCTAAGTGTGCAGCTTCTGGTCCACTTGGTAGCATCACTCTTCCTCCTACGCAACTGTTTAGTTGTTATTTGTTTCCAGCTGAGGGGATTTTAGTGTGGAACAAGTTGTTTAGCTCATTGCTAGCCTGCTGTTTTTGATACGGTTGCAGCCGTTAACCCTGTTTAAAAAAACATGGTTGCAGCCATTCAGACTAGGGGTGCATGCAGGTATCGTGATGTGATTTTTTTTTTTTTTTTTTGGTGATAAATATTCCGATTATTTATAAAGCAAAAAAGGAGTTTAGAGTAAATTTCTCACACATCCGTCAGAGTTACAGCAAGGATGATTGGCTTGGAGAGCACATACAGAGCTCGTGCAAAAGCAGCAGCAGTAAACTCTATAGTGATTTCTAAAGGTATACTACATAATCTTGAAAAAGAACAATAATTAAAATTGCGAAGCTTGATAAGTTTTGTTTCCTATGACAGAGTAAAAACGTTTTGGTGAAACTTAAACCACCCGTGCTCTCCCACCTAGTGTTTTGGCGGTGTAATTTCAGAGACATACCAGTGCTTAAGTATATGTGCTCAGAGCGATCTAGATCACAGCATAAGCTCCGTGCAGGGTTGGCACAGAAATGTAAATCAGTCTGAGGGTAAATTAATTCTCTGAATTACCCATAATGTATGACCCTGTCATGGACTGGCATCCATGCAGGGTTGTAGGTTGTACTCTTGTCTTATACCCTGTGATGCATGGAATAGATTCCATGAACCCCGAAAATCTGACCAGGTTGGAAGACTGAATACAGTGACATCTTGCCAAATAGTCTGCAGTACATGTAGTTCTTTGTTGTGTGGTCTGTAGAGTGACCAAAAAAATCATCTTGAAACCATAATGGTCAGCAGATATCGTGACATTGTTACTTTTTTTTGTGTGTGTGTGTTTTTCTTGTCTTACTGAGGTATCTAACATTTCATTGTTATCTGTGTTTAAGGAGATGTGATGCGTGTTTTGAAAGATGCTTTCAACTTGTGTGATTCGCTTGAGGCAGGCTGGTGATGATCAGCTGGCTTTTGTTGATTTGAGGGGGTGTTTAACAGGCTGGGAGGGGGGTATGTGGAAACTGCCAGCTGTGATGTTATGTCATTATTTTGATAGCTGCAGGCGAAGGCTTCAGGCTGTGCTGAGCGGAGGGGGCTCTCACGTACTGGGCACGCTGGGCCTGACGTCGCTGGATGAGCTTCGCTGCCGTGTCCAAAGGTCAGCGTGTAATTATCTAAAGACCCTGCATCCTGTTTGTCCTTTATCTTTTTTACATCCATCAGCCGCTTAGGGGCTGCCTGCAGGCTCTCCTGGCTGTGAGCAGGAGGCTGCAGGGCCAACCTGCGGGTCCCGCTTGGGATTCTCCGCCAACGCTCTCACTACCCTCTACCGCATTTTGGGGCGCGGACTTAAAGGGACGAGGGTTTGGCTGATGATAAATTCATAAAGGGTCATCAGGTTAAATTATCTGATACCAATGGAGGAGTCAGAACAACAGCATCACTGAGCCTGAAATGATCACATTCATTTCCTCCTGCGAGTCTGTGTTTCTTCCTGTTTTGCCCTGAGCTTATCCCAAGCTCTGTTTGTGAAGAGCACTCCTCATGACCGTATCTCCCCTTTTCCTAAAGTTTGCTCTGGGATTTCTGCTGATATTTATGAAGTGTTGTTATAAATATTTCTGAACAGATTGAAGCCATCATATGTAAAGGGAATAGGTAAGAAATACTGTATCCTAGAAAAAAGCTTATGCTTAAATATGATGGATTCCCTGTGACACAGTAATGTATTCCAGAAGCAGAAGAATTTTCTGGAGTAAGTAACAGGTTTATTTTATGCAGGTTATAACACATTGAATCTACACGGTAGTTAATATATATAATTTCTTTTTTAAGGTGTAAATTTTATATGAACTGTTTGACGGGTTCTATTCCCGAGGTCCTTATCCTGAAGGCGTTTCCTAACGGCTCGCCGAATTAATAAAATGTCAAAAAAGTGCGGGACTTTCCATGCCATTAATTAGAGCACGACATGAAACTGATAAACTGGTAGTCTGAATAAAATGGTGAATACAGGAAAAATGTATTACATTTCATTAATGCCCTTCAATGTGGAGTAAAACGAATCTTTTTTTGAGCTGCTTACGGATAAAATGAATGACAAATCACCGTATTTCTCGTTCCTTAATATATTATTATTTGGAATGGATTAAAACGATGCATTTGGCTATTAGAAGCGCTCGTGGCGTGTTTTTCCCCTGCACTGTCGATTCCGTTACGCGGTCGCTGCAGTGGCGGCTCTCTCCCGCCGCCGTGTGCGCCGGGGGTGGCTGAGCCGCTCCTTCTCACGCAGAAGCCGCCAGGTTTCCTCCCGCCGGGGAGGGATTCAGATGAGCCGGATAAAACGTAAGTGGGTTTTGCGGACACGAAAGAGGTTTGCGGAGGTTGGGGAGAAGAGGGGGCGGATTCCTACGGTTTCGTGGGGTCCGCGGCTATACCGCACTGAAAGCCCGTCTTAATATTGCTGGGAGTTGCGTGGTGGCGTCGCTTTTTAAACTGAGTCTGTGAACGTTTAGTTCAGAGGTGTCTCTAATAGGTTCACGCTACTTTCGCCTCATAGGAAAGATTAACTCTAGAATAATTGCAGTACCGGTAATATATTTGGAAACTGCATTTTTCAGAGTAACGGCTTTTAGATGTGAATTGGTTCTGCGCCGTCGAGAGCCCTTCTGGGGGCGACTCGGCAGGCGTCCAGGAACCACAAAATAATACCCCCGATTGATTAGCTGAATGTTTTGTCGGCGTATAAGATTTTATTTTATTATTTTTTTGAGGCCATGTGGGAAGCATTCGCACCGCGACTCGGATTTTTGAGCTGCGCCTTTGTGGCGTGGGCAGGCCGCTGTGGTTCTGCAGGGTCGTGGGAGGAGAGGGGGCCGGCGAGGGCAGAAAGGGACAGAGGGACGGCGCCGAGGCGGGCCGCACCTATCGGGCCGCCGCTGTTTGCTTTCTCGCGGTGACCATGCAAATGGGGGGAGAGGTCGGGTCAGAGAGGCCCATTGTTTGCCCCCCACCCTGCCCCCCATCCCGGAGTGCAGGGTTTGCAAATAAGCAGCTGTCTTCTG
This sequence comes from Pollimyrus isidori, assembly GCA_019775955.2. Classification (NCBI taxonomy): domain Eukaryota; kingdom Metazoa; phylum Chordata; class Actinopteri; order Osteoglossiformes; family Mormyridae; genus Pollimyrus; species Pollimyrus isidori. Next base: position 4,225,069 of record JABFDZ020000030.1, on the reverse strand, counting down.
GCGGCGGCGGCCGCACAGCGCTGGGAGACAGAAACTGCATCCCAATGACCGCGTACGTGGAAGATTGTATATAATTAGGCTCATTCAGAATCCTTTAAGTAGCGTTTGGCCTGCTGGGCCAGAGAAGGAGGTATTGTGTGTGAGGACAAGGGGTGTGTGTGTGTGTGTGTGTGTGTGTGTGTGTGTGTGGTGGAGGGGGGGTGTCCAGGGGATGCAGGAGGGTGTGCCTTGTCTTTCCTTTGCTGACATGTCAGTACATTAATATACCTCCTTGTCTCGTTATGGTTTCTGTCCTCTCCTATTGTGAACTACTACTACAATAATAATAATTATAATATTTATTGCTATGGGGGGTGTTGAAAATATTTAATAATGAAAATTGTTCATAGTTAAAAAGACCGTTAAAGGCATTATATAAGGTGTGTCAAACTCCAGTCTTGGAGGGCCAAAACCCTGCACAGTTTTGAATTACCCTCATTGAACACACATGATTCAACTCCTTGTGCTAATTATCACACTGCTCTTGAGCTGAATCATTTGTGTTGGAATAGGGAAAGAACTAAGCTACACAGGGCTCCGGCCCTCCAGGACTGGAGTATGACATCGCTGAAATATATTATTAAATGACTAATCAAAGGAATTGTTTCTATAGGAACATAACCAACCAAACAACTGTCTTTCCTTTCTTTCAGAAAAGTGTATTGGTTATGGTGTGAGATTAATGTGAGAAGTAATTTAAAGGATGTCAGATTTAGTGTTTGGTCTTTTTTCAACTCAATTAAATGTCAGCCTTTGTAACTTTAGTGCATGAAATTTAACTTTCAGCCTTTGTTCTGTTTGTCTAGCTTTTTAAATTCCCATACATTCAAATAAAGAAATTCAAGCCCTTTGTTTTAGACGCGCATGAACATATTGTATCTAGCACAGGGGTGTCAAACTTCGGCCCCCCAGGATTGGAGTTTGACACCCCTGATCTAGGGTCATTACAGACTTTGTCTAACTAAATGTTAGATCACACTGTATACATGTGAGACACTGTCTGATGGGTGAGCACTCAAATTCTTAAATGTGACAGCCTGCTCCCAATGGGGTTAAACACCCATTGGCAGATTATTGCATTTTGCGGTCTCATCCAATCAGGCGTGGAAAGTTCATGTTCAGAAGGTACAAATCCAGATCAAGATTGTATTTCAACCAACCAGTTGAGTAAAGAGTCACATTCACAGAATTCTCATCTGGCTGATTGAAATCTTGGTCAGGATTTGTACTTTCTGAACATGAACTCTCCACCTTTGCTGCCTGTCATATTTCCCTTGTTTTCCTTGTGTGTTTTATAAGGTTATTTATGCCCCAAAAGTTGTTCCATTGTCCTTGCATGTGATGAGAGGGTAGGACATCAGACATAAGGCAATTCGGATAGTGGTGAGCTTTCAGTGTCTGTTCCTTCCAAATTATGGTGTGAGGATGGAAGGTTTACATGAAGGTAATGTTATGCTATCAGTTCTCAAGTCCCTCAGTCATTCAGAGATTTCTGATTAGCGATGTATAGAGAGTTAGAATTAGAGTGAACTTCATCGATCCCAGGGGGAAATTCATCTGCATACATCAACACGCATGTAGAGCTGAGGCGAACATGCAATTAGTGCAACACATACAACGTGCAAAGACAGTAGAGGTAATGCGAGCATGTATATGTAGTGCAAACAAATAAAAAGATACCCTAACAGAAACTTGAACAAAAGAAACTTATACAGTGTGAATGAAATAAATATTAAGTGGGGGAAAAAACACTTGTATTTAAAGTAAATAAATTAGCAGAGTTAATGTGCACTTAAAGGAAATGGGCATATTCTGACTTTACTGTCACGAGATGATTTGCTTCCTGAGGTACAAACCACTATCCAGCCTCTGTATAGAGATTTCTCACATTTGTTTAAGGTTGTTCAGAAAGTAGCAGCTCTGGCATGCAAACGTCCATCTATTTTCCAGCTGCTTATCCAAAGCAGGATCACAGGGAAGCCACATCACAGAGTGCATACGTTATGGGCCATTTATAGATGCCAATTAGCCGCCGCTGCATGTCTTTGGGCTGCCAGGGGGAAGCCAGATGACATGGATGTGACAGACCAGGGACCAGGAGGTGTGAGCCATTGTGCCAGCTGTTTTGTTCAGGTTTTTCTTTGAATTGCTTTATTAATTTGTATATTTTGTTTCTTTGTTCATGAAATTCTGTAGGTGTGGCATGGTGGTGCAGTGGTTAATGCTGTCGCCTCACACCTCGGGGACTAGGGTTTAAGTCTCCGCTGGGGTTCTATGTGTGTGGGGCTTGCATGTGCTCCCCTTGGTTTTCTCTGGGTACTCCAGATTTCCCCCACAGTCAAAAAAACATGCTGAAACTGCCAAATTTCCCATAGGTGTGGGTGTGAGTGTGTGCCCTGCAATGGGTTGGGCTCTATCCTAAGTTGTTCTCTGCCTTGTGCCCATAGTCTCTGGTATGGGCTCCAGACCCCCCATGACCCTGGCTAGGATAAGCGGTTTCAGATAATGGTTTGATGGAATACTGTGTGTCGAATGAAGTTGCATTCCCGTTATGAACACCTGCAAATATTTGTATGTGCATTTTAATCTTCTTTAGGTCAGATATAAAATATGAATTTGAAATTGCATGATTAAATTTGTAAACAAATTGCCATGTGAATTCCAGATCTTGAAATGGAAATGTAGTTGCTGTTGGAAGATTCTATAGTCATCATAACTTCAAAGATGAGTGACAAGTTATAGATTTATAAAGTGAAACCTAAGCATTTTTGTTTAGCCATAAGAGTGCTTCTACATTCTTATGGGCAGAGTTGATGAGATGGTGTGTGGCTAATCCAGACCTGCTAAGCGCATATGTGATATGCAGGTGAATTTGTTTTGTGACATATACAATAACGACGAATGAGCCCAAATCATTGTGTATGAAAGTCGATCCCTTAAGAACAGAACTGGTGGCCAGCAGAGGTTCTGTCACTTTCACAGATTTGGCCAGCTGGTGTTGAGCAACATGGCAGAGCGGAGGGGGAGTGAGGAGGTGGAAGGTGTTGGAGGGGAGGATTCTCATGACACAACCTTTAAAGTGCCTGCCGTGTCATCATCGTGCGACACAGTGACTGGGATGTTCTGATGCACAAAGAAGAGTGAGTGAAGGACTGTGTGTTCCAGTAGAGTTCTCATTTATGGTCAGGAATTTGGAATCTGTGCACGCCTGTCACCTGTAACGTGTTTTGCCTGCTCCCGTACCTTCTAGGTGACAGATGGTAAGTCTTTGGGATGGTATATAAAGAAAACTTAACTTAAAAGTGGGGGGGAAAGTATTTTTATACCTCTGTGTCTGGAAAACCAAACGCTCCCTGGAGGAAGGCCATATACTCCCATGCAATGTACACAAAGCTCTCTGAGCGGAATGGCTGTGAAGATGCATTGAAGTAATCGCCCTGCCGGCCTGTCTTCTGGTCCTTTGCTGCTCACTCGCGGGTATCACCCTGACATGCGGTTGGTCGGTGTGAAGCGTGTTACACGCTGCAAGCGGCCCCTGGCGCTCTGGACTTGACCTGGACTGCTGCCAAAGCCGTAACTGAAAACTCGCTCGTGTTTTCGGAGAGAGGGGGAGAAAAGGCAGCTGAAAGCAGAGTCAGCTGTTTGAAGATTTGCGAATGTTAGGGGGGTGGGGGGGAGGGGCAGTGAACATTAACTCTAGTCATGATTCTGACAAATGTTCTTCAAGGTGATGAATGCTATTTATTCATGCAAAAGACTTGTTCTGGATTAATGGCCATCAACTAGAGCAAAACATTAAGAAGAATAGAACATGTGTGTTCCGTAAGCAACTATGTGGCACCACATGGGAAATCCTGTTTCTCTCCACTCAAAATGGCCACCAGCAAAATTAACCGAAGGCTGGTGAAAACAAAAAAAAAAACAGACAAATCTTCCAGACTCTCACTGAAGGAACTGAGGTAGCAAAGACTTTGGCATTTCTCTGACGGGGGCAGGTGACCGGCTTGCCTTTAGCCCTTTCTGCGAGGTGGGAGAGTGCCTCCAGCGTCTCCGGAGGTGTGCAGGTGCACCTCCATGTTATCTCACATTAGATCTGAGGTGGTAAACTGTCAGCTGCAGACCCAGTTTCGTGCTGATAACAGTGTGGAAACACTGGGTGGTGTGCATTTCTGCGGTGAGGCAAGTGACTGGCTGCATTCGGAGGCGCCGCCAACTGCGAAGGACCTTTTCTACCCATTTTTTTTTTTTCCCTGCTAGCATGCGCTGTCGCCTCTGCTCCGAGTGTTTCGCTCATCCAGCAAACCGCAGGCCGGTGCGTAGATGGTAGACGATGTTCTGAAAGCCGTGGGAACAAGCCACCTTCAACACGCTGCACTCATGCTTATTCAATTATGGATAATTAAATTTGTGAAAACTGTGGAACATTCTCTATGTAGCTGTTCCAACTTTTAGTGTGTATTCTCTACATATCAAATACGTTTTTTTTTCCGGTTTGTAATCTGTTCTGGCTTTGTTGAGCAACTGACTGTTAAGCCTGTAAGTCTATAAACTCTACAGGATCGACTGTAAAGCTTATGCCGTGCCGGTGTTAATATAATCTGTAGGTGGAAAACAAGGAAAATCTGAGGAAGAGCCAGTATGTGATGGATGAACTATCACTGCAGTACATTCACTGGAGCAAAGCAGTGAGACGGCTTCCTTCATTTCTTATGACTAAGTGGCGCAACATCCAGCTCTGCGAGCTTAAACTCCAGGGTAGTCTGGAACATGCAGGAATGTGGTGGCTAACCCCCTTCCCTCCCAGGGAGTTGTGTGTGTGAGGGGGGTGAGGTGGATGATGGGCGTGTTGTGTGGGGGCGGAGCCTCGTAGGAGGGATCGTGTGTAGTCAGCAGAGTGGGAGACACAGCTGGGGATTAACACGGGGCATGTTAAAGTGCAGCCACATGTTTGACATCTGACCTCAGGCTGTGCTGGGGTGCGCTGACTTTGGGGAGAAGGGATAAAATGCAGTGTTTAAGTGTGTTAATCCCTCTTCCTACAGCCGAGTCCTCCTTTTTCAAGCCTCATCCATCTGGATCATGGTAGCCAATTCCAATGACGTGCACAGTTCCCGTCGCCGTACTTCCTAAGGTTTCCCGTTAGGTCGGAGTCTGCCTGAATCGGTAGAGCTTCTGACCTGTATGTCGGTTCGCATTGGCGATCATCACTACTTGAGGGAGGGGGGCAAATTGTTCGCCAGGCAGTCGGGGAAATAGGAAATATGTCGTGAGGCGTCAGGTCTTTGGAGTGGAGGGAGCGATGGCCAGTCTTTGCGCTCCAGGATGCAGAGATGGATGAGTGATTGATACAGGATGGGGCGTCGTCGTTGGGGCAGGAGCTCGGTGATGAGATGTGTACCGCTTTTCAGTGGACTGCATGTCACGAGTGGGCAGACCATTCTGCTGCCTGGGTGGTACAGATTTCTAAGTCGTATAGTATATTGGATAAATGAACACTAGTTAAGAATCTAGTTAAGATGGAATAAGACATACACTGTCTTTGTGCTTTAATATCACTGTGTGCTTGGAAAATGACTTTGCCCTCTTTCAGTGCAATAGCAGTATCTCATTCTGGGCTCTTTCTCAGAATGGAAAAATATAAACGTCCTGTTCACTCTGTAGAAACATCTTTAGACACAGAAGTGTTATTCAGATTATCGAGAGACCATATAAGGATACGGTTGAAATATAATGGTTCTATTACTTGTATGTGAGATTTTGTTCGCTCTAGTGCTGTCACTCGTCCGATCCATTTATTTGCCCCTCTGTATTTTACCGTCTGTCCAGGTGAGGGTCATAGTATGAGGATGATTTAAAAACCTAGGCGAGTGGTGTCAGCGTTTATTGATCCCATAGACCCCAGCAGGCCAAACATTTGAAAACGGGCTAACACTGATAATCACTGTCTGTATACCTATTGATCAGTTGCACTCTACAATTAACTGCGTCATAATAATGGAAGACTATTTAAGAATAGGATATAAAAATACATATTAAACTGAACAAAAGACAAATGAATAACTCCCTGGTAGCTCTCATATGGGTGTAATACAAAATCGATTCCTTTCGAGTGTTGAACTTGAGGAGTTGGCTTTTTCCAATTGCCTGGCATTGTGAAGTGTCTCATCCCAGTTCTCTCCATCCACCCATCCATCCATGCACCCAACCATCCATCTAAATGTGCCCTTGTCAGGGATGCAGAGAAATGCTTTAATTTTGAATGGAAATGTTTTTATGTGGCCTGGCTCAGCTTTAACTCCCCATTTGTCCATTTTTGTTTGCGCCCCCCCCCCCCCCCGTTCCGTACGGTGACTTTGTGTAAAAATCATTTTGTGGAACTTGGACCACGCAAGGGATCTATATTTCGAGGGGCCCCGACCCCCTGTACGCAGCCTTTAGTCCAGCTGTGCCGTAAAGTGAATGTAATGGAATGCAGTGTGGGTTTATTTCAGACTGGGAAACCGACCTGCACTTTGGTCAGATGTCTTCCGTTCCAGCTCAGTGTTGCCCATTAAACCAAATGCCCTCCAGTTTTCTGACTGTTGGAGGTTGGAGTTCTGCAAAGTAATTTTCCGGCTAGAAGGACATCCATCTTAAAACAAAAACGATATATATAAGCTGAGTAACAACCATGTAATGCAGCCTCGCTTCAGCCTGCCCCTCGGATGCAGTCACTCCGTTGCAGACGGCAGATCTCAGACAGCCTGCTTCCATTTCTCAGGAAAGCAGGAAACTCCCGTGTCGCCTGGACTTACTGGAATGGGTCAGTGCCTCTAGCAGGAAGAGCTCATTACACACCTACCCATAAGGGCACATCCTGGTGCGCTCTCTTCCCCCTGAGGCCACGCTGCGTGGGGGTGCTGCCTGAACTCTGAGAATTATGGGGAAAGGTACTGCCTGGGGGGGGCAGCTCCGCTCTCTGCGTGAGAGGAGGCGCCAAAGCCGCGGCAGACACAGAACTCTCGACAAATCGGCGTGTTCCGGAGAATTCCATAATTCATTTGGAGAGTTCATAATTCATCATTGTCTTCCGTTTCATCTTCCTGTTAATGTTTGCTCTTGACGTCTTCCTCCGCCCAGAGACTTCTTTCATACTGATTTTCTGACATCTAAATCATGTTTCTCCCGTAAATTTTTTGTTAAATTATTTTTTTATTTTATACATATCCAGCTTGCCTTAAGTCATAATGTCTAGATTTATTTATTTTTTCTCTCCTCCTTGAATCTCTTTGCCTCTTTACGTGTGTTTTTGAATTGTGAAATGTAACACATTTCAGTGAATTATTTTTATGCCCCAACTATTGATACTGTACATATGATGAAGTACACCCAGGACACTGGACATCATTCCAACCTCCTGGTATTTTCCTGCGTGATATTCTTTCAGTGTCTGTATCGTGTTTCTGCTTGGAAAATTGCTTCATCTTCCACCTAATGTTGACCCAGTGCTCTGAGGATTCCAGAATAGTTCAGTAAGTGTGTGTGTGTGTGTGTGTGTGTGTGTGTGTGTGTGTGTGTGTGTGTGTGTGTGTGTGTGTGTGTGTGTGTGT
>JABFDZ020000030.1:4192902-4203861 GCA_019775955.2 Pollimyrus isidori | reverse complement strand
CCCCCTCCTGTTAATTTCACGGGTTTCCTGTAGGCCCCCACGTCACGGGCCTCTGCACCGTAAAACGAATGCAAGCACTGCACCCCATGGAAAATCGGCCTCTTTGTCAGACAGCTCCTCCTGGCACTGGGCTCTCCGTCGGCGCAGCCAGACAGTCGGGCTTTGTGTGCTGTCGCTTGCGACCGTGGCCTGCGCGGCTCCCAAACGGGGTGTCCTCCAGCGCTCGGTATTCACACAGCGGCATGAGCTGTGGGGGGGAGGGGTTCCGTTGTTCTAACCCACAACGGGGGGCTGGGGTAAGGGGTCGACAGCACCACACCCAAGAGAGGTGCCTGGGCAGGGTGAGGCTTCGCGATGGTCTGTGGGTGGCGGGGGTGCATTTCCGTACTGCCTTTGCGGAGGCTGCTTCTCCTGGCCCTGCTGAGCAAACTGACCGCATTTTGAGGAGGCGCAGAGGATGCGACCTGGCATTTTAATGGGATCAGCGCCGAGGTTTCCCATGGTGTCAGGTGGGCTTCAAACTCCCTTTGGACTTTAAGGGGTAGCTGGGGTCCTACTGTCCAGAACCAACAGGTTTTATTTGCTGTGGGTCCACAAGAAATGGACGCTGAAAGTATTTTGCTGATTTGATACTGATTAGAGAGCAGTGTGGTGGTGCAGTGGTTTGCACTGTCGTTGCACACCTCTGGGGCCAGAGTTCAACACTCCCCCCCCCTTCCCCCCTGCCCCCTTCTGTCCAAGAGCCTTGCTGAGGTTAATTGGTCTTACGGCAATAGACAAGCGGGTACAGAAAATGGATGGATTCTGATTAGATGTGAATTCACTACAAATCACAGGTGAACTTGTTTGCTGATTGGACTGTAAGACAAACTCATGGCTAGAGTGTTAATGCAGCATGTTTGCTAATTGTGGTTTTCTGTCCACAGGGCGCTCGATCTTGCACAGTGGCTCAGTGACCCATCGGGTGCTGCATTTGCTTTTCAGACCTTGACGGGCTCTTGTGCCTGAAACCACAAGTTGTTGGGTGTGAGACTTTTGACTTTATTCTATTTGAAGTGGATTTTAAGGTTTGATTTGAATTTGATACCTGCATATATTGCTTTAAATAGAAGAGTAAATTCAGGGTAAATTTTGGTATGCGGTATTCTTTTCTGTCCGTCATCATTAAATAGCGTAATCCCTTACTGCCTTGCCTCTATGATAATTTTACCCACTCTTCAGTATGATGGTGCATTAAAAAAGCACCCAGTTTAATGGTATATTTAGGGAGTCAGCAGTTTTTAATGCTTTATGCCAGAGTGTTTCCCAGTACTGTCTGGTGTGTTGTGTCTACCAGATATCCGCATGGCTTTGAGGTGGGAATGTTCTAGAACATGGTGACAGGATCTGCAAGATGGCTCACGCTGCTCATCTCCTATCCGTTGTTGATGTACACGGTGTCACAGTTGGTGATATGTCGACTGTTTAATTAATTTATTTATTTTGGAATGGAACCGCTAACAGTTCCCCACCCATAAGGACGGGGACGTCACTTGCCTGTTTTCCGGCATCGCTCCTCGAAATATTCGTGAGTGTCCTCCGCGTCAGCACGGCTGCTTGCTACCCACTTGCGTGGAAGACACGTGTTAGAGGGGTTGCTAGGAGACACGGCGCCTGGATGGGCTGCCGGTGCGACGGAGAGGATGACGGCATGTTAGAACTGGCCGTCTAAATCATCGCACCGCTTTTCAGGTCCCAGATGAATGTTAAGATAAACGTCACGTGATAGTTAGAGCGGTTAGGTGAAGCACCTTGCGCATTTAGATGTGCCTTTCAACACTTTCATCAAAGTGCTTTGTGTTTTTATGCCATTGTGATGGCTGGTGGTGTGGTAGCATGTTGGTTAGCCCCACACTTCCAGGTTTGAGGTCTCTGTTCTCACATCTTGCGTGTGGAATCTGCATGTTCTCCCGTGTTCCGAGTCCTCTGCCTCAAAAGCATACTGCCAGCCAAGCGGATGTTTCTACATTGGCAGTATCATGTGACTTGGCAGTATCATGTGACTCTGCGCTCTGTGATGGGCTGCCTTCCCATCCAGGGCGTCCCCTGCCTCGTGCCCCTGTGCTTCCTGGGATGGGCTCCAGACTCGCCATGATGCCGCTTGGATAAGCGGTCATGGATAATGGTTGGATGATTTCTTTGGTAGCGGGAACTGCATTTGGTCGCTGTGCTTGGGCGTTGCGTTCGTTTGCTGTATCGTGATGCTAAGAGAGGTGTCGGATTCTTGTGATAATGAGAGAAGACCAGCTTCAGAGTGCCACCCATTCTCCGCAGTGTTGATCTCCCCACTATGCTGTGACAGATTACGCTGGGTCTCAGATGGCCGAGGGTATGTGTCTGATGGGCTTAGTGCCACATGCGTGATCGGCAACCTCCCCAGCTCGCGCTGCCCCCCAGAGGAAATGCGTGTGTCTGTCTATGTCCATCTTAGAGTGATCAGAGAAAGATCCAGTCAGGAGACTGGATGTGGGTGTGTGTGTGGAGATTTATATTATGTAGGAATAATTCAAGGATGTCTCTTACTATGGGTAACATTTATGTAAAAATCATAATTTGTTTGAGATCTTTTTAAAATGATTGCAGAAGGCCTAGTCTAAGAAACACCCGCACACCCGAGTTTAATTGCTGTTCTGTTTCTCTCTGCAGGCTCTGTGTGGAATTATGTGATGACCCACGCGAGGCAAAAAGATTCCCTGAGCCAGTACCAGAGCGAAGCCCGGGACCAGGTGGGGGGCGGGCCGCATGGTGAGACAATGGGCGGAGCCTGGCCAGAGTGCCCTATGCGAGGCAGCAGGACCAAGCAGGGTGCGGCCAAGAGAGGCGGAGCTAAGGACGTCAAGGATCAGAGTGTAGACAAAGACAGGAAACTGTACCCACTCAGGGGCAGGATGGGTATGCCCGAGGTGGGCACCCGGAACTGCCACGTGCTGCTCACCCGCCTGGAATCTGGAGGTACGGTGCAGAGCGACGAAGAGCAGGAGGTGGGTCACATGACTCCACCAGGCAGCGTGGAGGAGCAGGGGCGCCGGCCCGGCCAGCGGAGGATGGAGCATCAGGGCTGTAGCAAAAGCTCGGGGCGAGCCCCACCCTCGGCACCAGAGTCCAAAGCCAAGGCGGAGGAATTGGAGCACAGCCCCCCGCCCCCCGAGCCCCGAAAGCGCAGGGTGGCCTCGCTGAACGCAGAGGCGGTTAACAGTCTGCTCCTGGAGGATCCACAGCAGGCTGCCCGCAATGCCAAAAAGCAGCAGCAGCAACAGCAGGGCCAGCGGCACAGCGGGGAAAGCGGGGCCCCCTCCGAGCCGGTGAGGGATGAGGGGCCCCCCCGCAAGGGCCAGGACGGCCACAGGGGCCCCCAGAAAGCTGAGCCGAGTGGAAGCCCCAAGCCGGCCAAAAAGGCCAAAGTGGACGGTGAGGGTGTGGCGGGGCTCAGCCTGGACGAGCCGGCCCCCAGGCGTCTGGCGGGGCTCAACGCCGCCGCCCTGCTGAAGCTGACAAGCACCTCTGCAGGCGGCAAACGGAGGCTAAAGGCCGACTGCAGGGAGGCATGCAGGGGCGCCCGGGGCAAGCTGCTCCACCCTAAATCGCGCAAGCAGCGGCCCCGGCCGCATGCGCACCAGCAGCCGGCACTGCCAGGGGGAGGATGTGCGCTGTGCAGCCGTGAGGCCCTACAGCCTGAGGCGGAGTGGGCTGGGACTACAGTGGGTGGCGGCTTCCCCAAACCAGGCTACCAGTGCAGGACAGTGCTCGGCTACCCCATGAAGGCCGTCAAGGAGGAACAGACGGAGACGGAGGTGATCCCCTACTACTGCTGCACCCAGGAGAAGATCATGGACTACCACAGACTGGCTCTGTTCCTGGGCCCGCAGGCCTACGGCGAACCTGAGGAGCGCTCTGCCTCTTCCGTCAAGCAGGAGTTCCGCCCCCGGCACCACCCCTTGGCACACACGGCGTACACGGCCGACGGCCATTCTTACCCCTGCCTCTCCTGCTTCTACGTCCACATCCCGCATCAGGGGGCCTCACTGACCCCCATTAGCACTAGCCCCATCCCATACCCGGCACCCACAATGCCACCCCTCAAGCTGTGCCCCAGCGGGGTGCCCAGCCCCCACCCCTCAGGAATCCCCCACCCAGCCTTCTGCGGCTCTGTTGCATCGCCCTGCTTCGGAGAGGCCTGCGGGGTCGGCGGCTACGCCTACAGGGCAGTTCAGCCTCTTGCCAGTAGGAGGTGCTCCTACAGCTCTAGTTGCTCAGGGTGCGCCCACAAAATAAAAACAGGTAAGGGGTCTTCCAGGGGATGCTCATGTTTGTTTGTTTCATGTGATTTTGTGGCTAAGTGGTTTTAGACTCAATTTTGTAAAAATATGTTAAATCCCTGGAAGGGGAACTCCATCATGTCATCCTGTATTTTCATTACAGTAGGAATCTCCCACAAATAAGTGTGTATCGTATGGGAGGTACATAGATATAATAAATCTAACAAAAATAAACCAGATATGGAATGCCCCTAGATGACATCAGAGGCAAACACATTTATTTGGAAAACAAGGCGTAAGGTCTTGTTTGTCGCTCTATAATGCAGTTCCCTCAGGATGTGTCAGGGCAGTGGCTGCTGGTGACAGATGAACAGAGTTCTCTTATGTTTGAGTTGGCATCCCCTTACAGCCACGTTTAGCACCACTGACTGCCAAAATCTCTAAAACTTTTGTTTAAATAGATTTACTCAAGCCGTAGTGGATGGTGCATAGACATCGTCAGATGTATTTTTGATGCACAGGTGTCAGTGCGTTTGGCACCTCTAAAGCTTACAGGGTTTATGATCTGCCTGGTGAAATACCTTCCTCATCTTCTGTGGCTTTGCTGCTGTACGTCCTGTTTTCCCCGTAACTTCCAGTTGTTCCCCATTTGATTGTATGGCTGCTGTGTTTAGATGCTTCTGTTGTGGACACTAATTTTTCCATTGGTTGTACACCTTTTGAATCCTCTAGCCATATGATCGGACATTTTGTCTGCCCGTTAAACCTGCCGCAATGTAGAAAAAAAAAAAAAAAAAATGAAAATCTCACCGCTAATGAAATGGCTCATGGACAGTTGGGTAAATTGTTACGCTTTATTCGGCCGCTTACCATTTCAAATCTGTTTGTCAATGGGACAGAGCGAATAAAAAAAAGTTTTAGACAGATGGCTGCAGTGTAGCATGATGCCTAATAACCGGCATTTGAAAAGCACTTTGAAGTGAATGATTCCAGCGCAGAGACGTTCTATGAATGCGATACCAGTTACCCGTTTGATTTAATGGGTATTTAATGAATGTCGGATTGGCAGCTGATATAATGTTGGTTAAAGACCTGGGGGACTCTCTTGGGGCAGGCACTCGTGTCTCGGGGGGGGCAGTTGTCATGTCAGCTAGGCAGTTGGATTTAGCCTGCAGTGGGTGATTCCATCTTGGGGGTGATTATCGTCCAGGAAAGTTGAGAAATGGCAGTTCCGCCTTTCTGTGTGTTTTGTTTAGAAGCTTCAGTTAATTTCAAATGTAGAAATGACTTAGTACTTTAGAAAACGACTTTTGAAGGACAAATCATTTACCAATTGCAATAATAGATAGGGTTGAAAATTGGGTTGCAAAATTCTGAGAATTTTCCCATTGATTTTCATATATTCCTGTTAATTCCCATGGAAAGCTTCCAACTTGCAATATTTCCAAAATTCTCCAGCTTAACTTCCCATGGAATGGCAAGTTTCTGGCAATTTTCCATCCTCTCGCAACTTGGAAAATACTTTACACATGACAAGAGGCAATTGTATGTAGTTGCTGCTTTACTTGTGCACACCCACAGGATTTCGACTTGCATTTTGGGAATGTTAAAATGCCAAATAGGTTCTGAAAGATCGTGGAATTCTTTGCTGCATTTGTGCTGGACTGGTCCTTTAATCTACTCAACTAACAATGTCAGAATTGTAAACATTTTATGAAAATGGTACAAGCAGTGGAATTTATATAGATCGAAGAGGTAGTAAAGATATTCATTGCAAGAAGTGAAGTGACTCTAAGCTACATATTGTGGCTGCAACTACCTGGGCTGAGGGAAAATGATCTTTGCATGGTGAAATGCTTTCACTGTCTCGTGGTCAAAGTAGTAAAACAGGCTGAACTCCCCATGAGAGGATTTGGCTTTAGTAAATTATGGCTGATGATTTGTGACTGCTAAATCTTCTTTATTAACTCCATGTGCTTCAAATGCAATGGGATCCTCCGGTAGAAACTTTGCCCTGACAAAAAAATATTCTTAAAACAAGGTTTGAGTTTAAGTTTATAACTAGGAGTAAGGAAGTAACGCTTAGGTACCATTGGTCAACCCTATTGCCATGTACATTTTTTGTTCCTTTTTAATGACTGACTGACTAGCTCTTACTCTATTGTACGCATTGCTTATCTTGTTTTCTGCCTGTAGAACTGCTAGGTATAGCTGACCAAGCAGTGAATTCTGATTGTGTGAAATTGATTTCCTTCCTTAGATCAGTCTTCCTCACAAGCCTTTCTTGGACATTGTGGTCCCACATGAAGCTAATTTTTTTTCTTTTTGACTGGTATGGTTTTAAGACTGAAATACCACCCCCCCCCCCAACAATGCCTTGTTAACAATTGAAGCAAATTAGCTTTTCTACAACCATTGTGCTTTGTTAGCTTTCATGTATGAAGTGACCTTTGTTAATTGAAAGTGTCGCCTTTGACTTTGCAGCAGTATGATTATTAGTGTATATTTTAAAGATTTGATTACTTTGAACATTATAGGAAGACTATTAAATGTTTATGGTATGGCGGCTTGGGCTGCCATGTGATGTCACGTGTTGGCACCACATGCCACACAGTCAACTGTTGTCCTGGGAGATGGTGTCTTCAGTAATGTGGCAGTGATAAATCTGCTAAAATCCTCTTCTTTTTGGACCAACAATGGATCCTGGGACATTATTGAAATGTTAGCCTAAAATGAGGCGTCAAGTTTGTAGATCAGCATTCCGTGTGTCTTTCCAGATCGAGGTGAAGGACCGATGATCTGAGGACATTTCACCACAGTTGCATAGTACATCAGCTCCGCTTGTGATGTTACTTAGACTCATGGTGCTGGATGCTGCAAATTTAACCTTTTGATGTTAATTAGACCAGCGTTTTTCAACTGGTATCTCACAGCACAAATACGCTGCCTTACGAAATGTGTGCGATTTCAGGGAAAAGGTTGGGAAGAGCTTCATTAGATGGCGCCGCTTGCTGTGTGTAGCTCTTCTAGCCTCAAACCGCAGCAACTGGCATAAGCATTGTGGAGTGTTCTGTGAGCAGCCTGCACACTCCGACGTGTTTGGTAGAGAGGACCGAGCGAGAAGCTGTCTCTTAGGATGACTGTTTGTAACGTCGAGATCTACACCGAACCGCTACAAAGGAGAGCAGATGGGGAGGCGCCGGGGCTGGATTCTGCCGCCCAGGCTGTGGTGTGAATCGGGGTCGTGTCGTCTGCTGACGCCGCCTGGAAGCCACCAGCGGCGCAACAAATTGGCTTCGATCCGCAAAGGTGGTGGTGGGTCTGAGGGGCCGGGGACGGCGCCTGCCCTAGGTTTGGCTCGCGCTACCTTCGCTCGGCGTCGGTGGTCTGTGGGACTTGTGTGTGAGATACTGGTTGCCAGTTGTGAGTGGCGAATCATTCTTCCAAGCCAACACTTGCAAGCCCCCTCCTCCCCCACACACAAGCTTAGCAGGATGTGAAGTAGGGGACCGCATGCTGCCCGCTTTTGGCCTTTCTGGCAGCAGTGCGGGTGGTAGTAAGCTGCCAAGTCTAGGTGACAGATTGTACTTATCTGAAATGGGGGGGCTGGGAATTGAGTAAGTCTCCGAAAGCTGCAGTTCAGATTTTCTCTGGTTGCCCTTAGCTAATGAGCAATGTACTGTATGTACGTTGAGTATATGTGGTATGCAGCTGTGTATGAATTTGTATACCAAACAAAACTCTTATGCCTGTTAATTGCAGACTTGGCTGGCTATGTTTTTAGCTTCTGTGACGCTGGTGTGGACGATGAGCATTTGCATGTAATGTTTTTTAAATTTACAGAACAGCCTACTGTACCCAACTGCTGCTCTGCTATTAATGAAAATCGGTCTGTTTCCAGAAGACCACTGACATAATTGGTCTCTGCTAATAGCAATATTGAGAAACCCAGCCGATGTATTCTTTCACAGATACATAGTATAAGAAGTAGTTAAACGGTGCAATCTTTAAACAACATTTTTTTGTCGTAATATTGGCTCATCTAAACATTGAACAGAATCTGTAAAGTGGCCTATTTTAAAAGTGACTGTTTTGTTTGACATCTCTATAAATTCTGTGCATGGTTCTTGTTGCATGATATCTAATGCAGGGGTAGGGGAATTTTATGAAAATTCTATTTTAAAACAATCAATGTTCATAGAATTGGTATAAAATTTATATAATGGGCCAATCTTTTAAAAATCAGCATGTGGGAAACCAGGTTATTTTTTGTGCCATTTCAGTTTGATTTTGCGGCCTAAATCCTTACAGCCGCGATATACAAGCAAACCAGTGTATTAACAGGTTTCGATTCAACCAACCACAGATATAAAAACTTAAGGAAGGAAATCCAGAAGGGTTCCAAAAAGCAAAACTTGAATTTGCCGATTGTCGAATCCTTGCAAATGTAGTGATGTATAGTTTTGGGTGTTAAAACTGTGGATGTGTGTGTATGACAGAGAGAAAAACACAGAGACAAATACAGAAATTTTATTTTGTCTATTCATATCACAAGGGAACAAAAAAATTTTGTTACTGGCAAAACAATGTTATTTTCACATTGCTTGGGTCAAAAGCAACTAGTAACAATCATTCAGTGAGTCAAAACATTGGTTTTGTCACTTCTGTCCAACATTTTGTATACAGTCATGGTTTAGCAATGGCATTAAGTTATGGCGCCAAGCTGTTGTGTATAAATAAAGTCTAAACATACACCAATGTAACTGCTTTAACATCATTCAGATATATCAGTATATGTCCTTGACATGGCTGCCAGATGGCAGCACCTGTATAGCAGCAGCGATTTGCTGTTTACCAAACCAGAAATATGTAACACCTTACGGCGACTGCTGCTGCGGCGTTGATTCCTGACATGGTATTTACTTAATGGATTACTGTACAGAAAGTTTAGAGTATTTGGATGAATTTTCCCACTGACGCTGCTGCTGTGTAAGGGTATACAGCAGCTCACCCTCTAGTTGCAGCACAGGTGTTAGGCATATCACTACTGAGAATCAAGCGATAGAGCAGATTAGATATCTTACATTTCTACAACGAGAATATGATGGGGGACTACATCTGGGGTCTTGTTTGTGACAGTAATTTAGTTTACAATTGTCAGTCTAAAAACAGGGGTCTCCTGTTTTCAGTCCTGGAGAGCTACTATCCAGTCTGTTTTCTATCCTACCTGGGTTCTGATGAGCCACACCTGCTCTCAGGTAAATGCAAGGTTATCAGAGGCCAGGTAGGATTGAAAATCAACTGGAGAGTAGCTCTCAAGGACCGGAGTTGGAGACCCCTGGTATAAAAGGACATGTAATTTAAGTTTAATTAGCCTATATGGACAGAAGTCAGAAGATTTTGTAAAAAAATTGAAATATCTGCCAAGGCTGTTAATGTTATCTAATGCGTGTTCTGAACTATTGATGTCCTGACCACAAAATCAAAGTTACTTTGAAATTAAAGTTATTTTCTATCATTGGATATACAGTGGTACCTCGGTTCCCAAACTCACTAGAACTTGAATTTCTTGAAAGTTGAACAAGCCAGTATGACCTAGAATTCTATCTGAATATCAGAAGTTGAACCGTGAACGCTGACGGTGAACAAACAAACCACTAACTTACGTATACTATTAGAGCATTTGTCATTTAAACTTTATTTTACCAGGTAAATTAACTGAAAACCAGTTCTCACTGCTTTACGTGATATTCGGGAGAAATAGCAGATTACACATCGGAACTGCCTGGGATACAAACGTCATGCGTGTAACTAAACTCTTCAGCCAATAAGGACAAAGGTGTCGTCACGGAAGCGGTTCCAGTTTGTGTAGCTGGGTGATAGGTCACAATGCATCTAACCGTAATGCATTGCATCAGGATCAGAATGCGCTGCTCTAAGCCAGCGCTGTAAGCAAATTGAATGCAGCCAATGACTGGACTGAAGAAACAAATGCAGACTTGATACAGGGAACTAATGACAACAACCAGAAACAGCTGATCACATGGGGATCTCTCACACGAGGTTAACGAGGGGGCGTGGCACACGGAAGGAACAGACGATCAAGCCAGGACAGGGGTAATGTTGGGATAAGATCTTTATTGCTTTGGAAGCCATTAAGAAAAATGCCCTTGTTTTGTCCTGTTCATTTTGTGTTTAAATGCAACAAAAAAAAAACATGTATAGGTGTATTTTTGGGGGGGGGGGGTCAGGAAGTAATTGGTTTTCCATTATTTTCTAAAATTTCAATCAGAAGTCGAACATTTTAGGATTCGATCCGGAGTCCGGAACGGATTAAGTTCAAAAACCCAAGGTACCACTGTATAAGCTAATAGGAATTAAGTTATTTCACAGACACAAAAACAGTTACATGGTATCATTATATAGTACTGTGTTGACTGTGTCTATAGGGATGGTAAGATTCACCAAATCTGTGCACCAGCATAAAAGTTCACAATGCACTTGCCCTGATTTTAAAATGTGTACTAAATACAATTTGGGAGGATCTCAGGATATTTGCACTGGTATAGTCTGATTTATTGTATATGATGATAAAATTAGAAGCCCTGTGCCTTTATTATGTAGAAATGTGACCAATAACTGGAACCAGTAATTTTATATTTAG
>JABFDZ020000030.1:4168368-4183745 GCA_019775955.2 Pollimyrus isidori | reverse complement strand
GGAAGCGTGAGGAGAGCAGAGGGCGAGAGAGGTAAAGCTTAAGAGGCAGGCAACTGACAAGCTTCTTTCTGAAAATTGGGTGAACCTTAATTGCCAAACAGTTAATACGCTGCAGTAATGAAAGATAGCTGGAGGGGTTGTAGGGGGAAGGGAGAAACCCAATATTTGGTGCTATGCCCGTGAGGACTAATATGCCTTGGGAGGCCCTACCAGAGGCATGTTCTGTTTCTCATTAATGAAGGGCTTCTTCCTTGCTTTATGGGACTTCAGTCCTGCTTCTAGGAGCCTGATACCACCTGTCCTAGCAGTGCACTTCACACCTGCACTTAATGATTCCCATTCCTTTTGAATGTCACTTGATGTCACCCTCCAATTTATGAGAATTTCTCAGATACGTTAACATTCATTTCTGGCATTAGAAACTCTCTTCTGCCTTCTGCCTGGTTGGTTTTTGGTCGTTCCCAGTGTCTCCTGCTTCTCATTGTTCTTGTGTACTGCTGTCTTCGAAATTGTGAACCTGGAAGCAACCTGCTGCTCAGCGCAGCCTTCTGCCAGCAGAACCAGGACAAAACCGGGATTTAAAAATATATATGTGTGAGTGTGTGTGTGTGTGTGTGCATATTATATATAATATGCACGCACACACAGCTAACATTCAGTGCTTGAGTCGACATGTAGAATGCAGAAGAGATGGGCAGGTATATAGATCTGAGTGACTTTGCCAAGGGCCAAGTCATTAAGGCCAGAATACTGTCAGCACATCTCTGAACCGGCATGGTTGGTGAGGTGCTCATGGTCAGCTATGGTGAGCACCCGCTAAGAGTGGTGCAAGGAGGAAAAAACCACAAACTACACACAGGGTGTTGGGTGGATAGGACTCGTTAGTGTGGGATGTGAATGCCGTCTGGTACGAATGAACAGAAGGGATACTGTGGGATGGAGGGCTGATTATTTTGATGATTATCACGAGAGTAACGTGCTATAACACACAGTACAAGGAGCTTTACTGCGTATGAGGCTGTATATTCGTGGATTGGACTTTTTGGTCCAAACATCCTGGCCGTCCACATGGTACAATAAAAAACAGCTGTCATAGAACCTGGTGATCTTCTTCCATTGCTCAAAGGTCTAGTCCTGATGCTCGCATGCCCAGTGTAGGTGCTACTGATGGTAGACTAGGGTCAGCATGGCTACTCTTACTGGCCAGCGGCTGCATAGCTCCATGTACAGTATAGTTCAGTGGCCTCCCACTACTCCCATAATTACCATCAAGATTATCTGCCATTTGTTCCATCAATGCATCAGTGCCTTCATTTTAAAGGCATAATGCATTATTTCTTGCGTTAACGCACGTGTTGCCACATGCAGTCATTTTAAACTGTCAATTGTAAGAGATCCTTTTATTGAGCCCTGTAGTAAGCTGTACTGGATGTGAACAACGGCGGAGCTTCAGTGGTGACACTGCACAATCCCATTCACAGCTACAGATAAAGTGTTTGGTCAGCATCTCATGGGAAGTTGATGGAGGGGGAAGACAAGTTGTGATTAGTTACAGGTTTTGGAAATCGGATTGCAGTGATGAAATATTACATTTAACTATTGGACAGTTGTTTGAATAATTGAAAGAACGCAAGGGTCTTGGTTAGAAAACTATTATGAATTCAATTTGTATTGTTTTATTGAAGGCTGATACTTTAAGATGTGGATCTTTCCAGTTATTGAATGCACTTTCATTGGTTACCAGGTTTCTGCTGTCAGAGCCAAATACGTTTTGGACTTAGATCGATCGTTTGGTTCCGAAACATTCACTCTTGGTTTGTGAGCAGTGTCATAAACTGAGGGGAAAATGTTGGTGTACATAGTGAAACAGTCAAGCTGCTTTTTGATTTGTGCAACAGTGATATAGGCATGAATTATTCTTGTCTTTCATTTTGAGACTTATGTTTTGAAATAATAAGTTTTAGTTAGATTTAATAGCCTGTAAATTCTTTTTGGATACTATTGTAACATATGTGGCTAATTGTGATTCAAGATGTTTGACAGCCCTAATATACAAAACATAAAGACTGCTGGGTAGGTAATATAGTGATTATGTAAAGGACCTATGTACTAGTATAGTATCCATTTGCTGGGTGCTCATCCTGGATCTCTCTAGTAAAGTGTCCCACTATATAAATGTTTAAAAGTTGCTTTGGATAAAACCATCAGCTAGGAAACAAGAAGGTGGGATGGATGTGTCTCCTGTGGCTTCGCTACCTTGTTTTCCAGTCCTTCATCCTACATTTTTCATTTTGATTCGTTTATAACCCAGCTGGGTTATTTTCTTGTATTGATTTAGTTCACTTGAACCCTCAGCACAACAGTCCTTCATCCTGCACTTGAACCACTCGGCCATTGTGCTGCCACCCCCCCACCCCTGGCCGGGATTCCTGTCTGGCACCAGGGTCTTTCAGACTGTGCCCTCCTGAAGAACCTGCCTCATGTGAGGACCTCCTCATAGAGCCACGGAGATAGAATGTCTGCTTTGGAAATGGCTACATTTTGTATGCTAATGAAGGCATCTGGGTCCTCTGGGGATGAAGTCTGTAGCTGCTGATTTTATGAGACTGTGAGACTTCAGCCTGGCTTCCAGTGTGACGATATAACCATGCCCTGCACCCCTCGAGGCTGATGTTCCACATGCTGTTGGCGTCAGACAGGAATGTTACATTTCCCTCCTGAAAGCCCAGTCATTGAGTCGTGGTGAGTCTGGCCTCATGGGGTTGTTGCAGGAAGTGTCCAGCCACAGCTTACGGCAGATTAAACTGTTTGCCCAGACCTCCAGCTCCCCTCATCTCCGGAGTCTGCGCACTCACACACAGAGTGGGACTTTTCAGTCCGGTTATGTAGAGGTTGCTGCGTTCCACTGCCTTCTGGCTTGTGGTTGACTCCTCACACTGGGGTTACCTGATAGGCTGACTTCTCGGTCTGTAGTCCGTGATAGGCGATAGACTTCTCAGCACTGAGTTTCCTGATAACATTTACTACAATTCAACTTGAAAACGACTGTTGAGTCCGATCCGTCTTAGGTTGTGGTGATTAGAAGTCGCAAGAGCAGTGGCAGTCCAGGGAAGAAGAGTGCATGAATGTCTAAACTGAGCTGGTGATTTTTTTTTTGTGCGTCCAGTATTTCTTTCTGCACTTTAACACCTGTGATGAGCATTCTCTTACCAAAGCCACTTCCTTCTGGTTCTTCCTCTGCTACTGCCCTCTGCTGGCTGGAGGGCATTAAGCCAGTGGTGGAAGTGTGTGAAACCTGACCAGGGGAGGGTAGAGTGTGGGCTCTGCTCATTTTTCTCTTCTTGCCCATGGCAGCAGGCTGGCTCAATGGGGCCAAAATCTACTCTCAGGCTGGTCCGGTTATTATGAACCCCCTTCCGCTCGATTAATGTGTCCCTGTGGGGGGGTTCAAAGGGCTGTTGTAGCGAGAAGCTCCACCTTCCGTAGGTCTTTGGCAGCCATCCAGCAGCTCGCTCCGAGCTGCCTGCCACTGCCGCTGTAAACACAGTCCCCTCCACTGGCTCGGGGTGCGTGTGTCTGTCTGTGTGTGTGTGTGTGTGCGCACTTCTGTATAACATGCATGTGTCTATGTGTGCAGTTGCTCTGCTCCTCACCTGGCCTTTGGCCCTAAGTCCTCAAATCCAGAGCCATACTGTGAAACACTGGACCTCTGTCATAGCACCTCAAAATAAAATAAATTTGAAAAAAAAAAAATGCCCCCCAGCGCCGGCATGGCTAACGTCCATCCAGAGACTCTCCCTGACACAGCCCAGCTATAAACAAGAGCACCGAGTCCTGACAGCCAGCCTGTAGATTTTTTAGAGATGTGGGTTTTCCTTGCCAGCGCGCAGGTTCTCCCTTTATTCATTAACAGGGCGCGTTTATGAATCACCGCGGGAATCCACTTCCGATAGGGTTCCTTCTATTCTTCCGAGATGCTTCAGACTTCTGTCACTTCCTGCTAGGTGCCTGGCCTGGAGCTGTTTATCTCGTTTCCCTTCAAGCTCGCCGACGGCGGGCCTTCCTGGGGAGACTGCGAGGTGTTCTTTTTCCGTAATAGCTATGCCTTGTTGGCAACGCCGTTCCTTGTGTTTAACTCCCAATCTCTCTTACAGAGGACTGCTCTTCCCTGGGGGAGCACAGCCCCACCATCCCCGTGTCACCGGCCCCGCCCCTCTCCGGCTGCCCCGTTCCCAGCGTGCCTCCGGCCGCCCAGTCGGTTCCGCACCTGCAGACGCTGCTGTCGGACCCCAGCCAGCCGCAGGTGCAGCTCCGTGTGGCTCGGGAGTGCCCCCAGAGCGCCAAGGCCCCCAGCGGCTCCCGCTCCGGCGTCCGCAGCTCTGCCAGCTGCCCCCACGTCGCCGACGGCCAGCTGGCCCCAAGCCGCGCGGGCAGCGCCGGCAAGCAGCAGAGGGTGACGAGACGGCGGGCCACAAACGGCTGGCTGCCGGTGGGGACGCCCACCGAAAAGGAGGTCTTCATCGTGGTGAGCAGCAGCGGGCGTGACGTCTCGCTGGCATTCCTGTGCCGCGTTTGCCTCGTCCGACTCGTTCGCGGCACGAGAGGCCGGGGAGCCAGCTGTCGCTTTGGCAGGCACTCTCCGTTATTTCACTGATTTTATCGGGAGACCTGGGGGGGGCGGGGCATTCCGGCTTTTTGAGCGGTCACCCCGCCTGCAAGCCCCGGCCTTTCCTGCGGCATAGTGGCCAAACCCACAGCTGGATGGGCGGCCGAGCCTGTCTGGTTATGGTCGTAATAAACAGGTGCTCAGAAGCGCAAGCCGGTGTTTTTGGGCCATATCAACTGCATGGATGCCCAGCGGTGCTTAAGAAAAGTGACTTTAAACTCTATAATAAACACCCTAAGAAGAACTCCACTGTGTCATAAACACGTTCCACCCATTTCACAGGTGCTCCGTTTATTGATTAGGCCACTGCAGTTTTTGACGTGGAGGGTGGCTTTTTTCCCCCTGCAGGGGGAGCACCTGACAGCCCTCCGACGCTGTTACGAGGGTGTCCAGCGGGACGGGGAGGTGATCCGGGTCCGAGACACCGTGCTGCTGCGTTCCGGGCCCAGGAAGAAATCCCTGCCCTACGTTGCCAAGATTTCTGCCCTCTGGGAACACCCCGAGACTGGTGAGCGATAGAGGAACCAGGGTGATGTAGCTTCAAGGAGCCCTATCCAAATGCTACCTGGCTGTAATGCTAGATCAGTTTCCCAAGCCGATCCTTGGGGATCCACAGTTGGTCCATGTTTTTGCTCCCTCCCTGTCAGACAGTCCATGTTTTGCTAGGAGGTGGGAGGGAGGTCTGTAGGTCCCTGAGGACCAGATTGGGAAACACTGGGCTAGATGAAGAAATGGATGCTTAACCTGAAGGTTGTTGGGTTGAATCCCAGGAGAGCTCTGCTATTGTACCTCTAAGTGCGGTACTTAACCTGAAATGTACCACAAAAATGTCCAGCTGCATAAATGGGTAAAAATTTAGATGATAATGTTAGATAGGCAACTAAATACATATTAAGGCCGTTTCCACAAAGGATGAATATAGATTTAATTTTTGATATATTAATGTGCCTATAGTAATACAGTGGCGATTTTTAAAATTATTGTGGGGAAAATGTGTAATTTCATACAAGTATTTTGTAAGAGGTTTGCATCCCGTGCAGCCCTGATTGCAATCAGCTGGGCTGGAGTGCAGGTTTGAAGTTAAAGGGAGGCAGAGAGTGTGCTTGGTTTGCCATTTACTTTTTATAAGTATCGTCGGGGCAGGTTTTGAATGGACTGAAGTGTAACGTTAATAAGATGCTGAGTCTTCGGCACAGGAATCACTCACCCGGGTTCAGGTAATAGGGCAAATGTGAAGCAGGAAAGGAAGGTTATACGAGAATCTATTTTTATCTTTGAAATTCTTTCCTGGATAAGAAAGTCCCATTTACCGCTGTTAGTCCTACTGTGTGTCTGTAAGGCAGGGAGCATTCATAATTCACGTGTCCCCGATTGCTTTCGAGGACGGAGATTTGTCACTGCTGGAGACAGAAAAGGGCCAGAGAGGGGTGGCAGTGCGGCAGGAGGGTGCCTCCTTTGTGTGGGGCACCGCGTGGCTCATTTTTATCTGTACCACACAAACATCAGGCCCCTGGGTTGTTTCCTGTGTTTGTTGAGTGTGAGCCACACACACACACACACACCTGACTTTACACATCAGGTGCCTGTGAAGCCTTGATTAGCTGGTTTCAGGCATGCGTGTGGATTATGGGAGCTCAGGACTGTTGTCGGGTGGGTCAGTGCACACTCGGTTGATGATGGGTGTGACCGTGTGTTTGTGTCTCCAGGGGAAATGATGATGAGCCTGTTCTGGTACTACCGGCCTGAACACACGCAGGCCGGCCGGAATCCCAGCATGCACTGTGAGGTGAGTTCCCGGGGCTGGAAAGAGGGATTTCCTTCACATGCTCCCGGATAAAATGGAGTATCGAGGCAGCAGGAATCGCTCTTCCGGCTGCGGCCTCGTCCTCTCTGCAGCCCCCAACCCCCCCCCGAATCGGAACACAGAGTTGATCTGGCGCCTGACATCCCGTATACCACGCTGGCACTCGCAGGAAGCTGCACCTGCCTTGTCCCCCCCCTACCTTGCCAAAGCGTTGGTGACGAGCCATATTGCCCCCCTCCCCACACACCACAGCCCACCACCACTCCATTTTTTTCTTTCCAGAATGAGATTTTTGCCTCCCGGCATCAGGACGAAAACAGCGTGGCCTGCATTGAAGACAAGTGCTACGTTCTGACGTTAGCGCAGTACTGTAGGTAAGCAGCGGGTGGGGGTAAGCTTGACCTGTCGGTTTCTATGGCGATCTGTCTATGGGTTCGGTGTTATTCGGTCATCTGGCCGTTTGATAGACGCACGCCAGAGGTGTTTCTATCTACCGGTCGCATGAATGGTTTCCTCGACCCCCCTTTTCAGATTTTGTGCCTTGGTGAAGCGCCGTGGGGAGGGTCTCCCCGAGAGTGCCCCCATGGTGCCGCCCTCGCCTGAGTACGCCATCCCTGCCCACCGCCGCGTGCCCGCCGACATCGACCCTGACCTGGTGTTCCTCTGCCGCCACGTCTACGACTTTCGCTACGGCCGCATCCTGAAGAACCTGCAGTAGCAGATGGCGCCACCCACAGGAAGCAAAAGGAATTGCACACCGTGGGAGGGGCCCAGGCGGACATGAACCAATCAGATTTTTTTTTTTTTTTTTTTTCTTTTAACAAAATGAGCCAGCAGGCAGGTGCCAAAACAGGTGGAGGCTGTGTGTGTGGGTGAGCGTGTGTAGGGAGTGGACTCAGCCATTTTTAATGAGTTTGTTTTTTTTTTTTTGGGGGGGGGGGCGGGGGCATGGGAGCATGTCTACCCCCATGTCTCGTGGGCACTTTTCTGCTATTAGACTCATCCGCACTTGAATTTTCTCTGTGGCTGAGAGATTGATGATTGGCTCCATGATGCAGTTTTTATGATGGGGGTGGCCTGGGCAGAGCTTTTCGATGAACAACGTATCACTGAAGTGTAAGCAGGACAAATGACCATATCGATGGGGGAATACACACACACACACACTCACACACACACACACACTGGCTGATGTCTGCTGGCGTTTTCTTTGTTTCCCAGGACGAAGGTGCCCATTAATGACTCTGCATACTTACATTGTTAGTTTGTGTCTTGTGTGCTGGCAAGAATAGCTGTTCTAGGATCAGGATTTCAAGGTGCAATATGGTGACTTTGGATCAAAGTGGAGAGTCCTGCCCCCAAAGCATTGAAATGCACCTTGGCTAGTGGAGGCTGAACAGTACAAGCCTTTTCCCCCCATTTCTAAGTTGAATCATTTTTGACTAGAAATGTTATTTATGTTTAATACGCCATTAAGGCTTTTAAACGTCTAAGTTTGTTTCTTTTCCTTTTAAGAGAAAGGATCGCTCCTGGATCTTCAGTTTTCAGTAGACGCTTGCTATTTAATCCAAGTTTTGGTCATTGTTGATTCAGTGTCTGCTTTGTGGTAGTTAGGAGCAAAGTCAAAGTTTAGAATGGGAGGGCCAAGAATGGCAGGGCACACTGGGCTGCCCCCCAGCCCCCACAAGAGAAATTAGCCCACCCCCTAAGAAACCACACCTCCTTTTTAATTGACCAATGAGTGGGAGGCGTGACCGCCTGCCCCGTCAGTACCCAAGACTTGCCTTAGGCCTCGCAGGTAGAGTTAGGCTGAATTCTTTCTCCTCCCACCCCCAGCTCTGCCTTCAGATCAAACCAAAGTATGTCACTAAGTAGAATTCCAGATCTAACTCCTGTTCAACACGCGCTTGTGCACACTCACGCTTGCACACCCGCACAAAGACAGGCATGCGTACACACATGCACACACAGAGAGACACACACAGAGGGATACGCATGCACATACACAGAGGGACACGCGGGCAGGCACACACACACACAGAGGGACACACGTGCACGCACACACACACACACACAGAGGGACACACGTGCACGCACAGAGACACACACACAGAGGGACACACGTGCACGCACAGAGACACACACACAGAGGGACACACGTGCAGGCACAGAGACACACACACACAGAGGGACACGCGTGCAGGCGCACACACACACACACACAGAGGGACACGCGTGCAGGCGCACACACACACACACACAGAGGGACACTCGTGCACGCACACACATACGCACACACACACACCACTGTCTACCATCACTACCCTTCCTTTCCATTGTTAGTTTGCACTAATTAATTTTTCTTAGAAGTTTTATTGATTGTGTTCTAGGCTTCCTGCTCTACTAATATAATATGGAGTAAAATACTATGTATTTATGTTTGTGTACTTATAGAACAGAAGGATGCCAGGTTGGTAGGGAGACGGGCGAGGCGCTGGGGGGGGCACACAGGCATGGCAGTGCCTCGCATGGCCAGAGCGCTCTAGCTCTACCCTGTCCGAGCACGTCCATCGCTCCGTTTCCGTCAGACCTGCTGCACTTTACATAGCAGCTCTTCTAAATAACATGTTGTTTTTTGCCCCCCCCTCCCTCCCCAACATCATTTGTCTTTTGTGAGCTTCTGCTTTTTAGTGCATTTTCCATTTTTTTTAATCCTCCAAAACGAATCTGACAGTCATTCCTTAACTGCAGCTGCAGTTCTCTCTCTCTCTCTTTCTCTCTCTCTCTTTCTCTCTCTTTCTCCCTCTCTCTGTCCCTCCCCTTTCCTCTGGGAAATAGTCCCATCGGTGTCGTATTTCAGCCTACGAGAGAAACAGCTGTGTCTAAAGCCATGTTTATTAAGGGGATAATAGCACAAATGGGCTGATTTTTTAAAATTATTTTTCTAAGCACTGATCTTGCTAATTTCAGGGTTTCCCCAAATCTTGTGACGCTCCGAATGAGAGTTTTGATACCTCCAATTAATCTCCCCCCAATCCTGTGGTTCCGAGGGCTTTGGAGGCATGGAGCTAAGCGTTTCATATTTTCGTTGCAGAAGTGTGTTTGGGTGTCTAAAATGTATCCATGTTTTAAGGTAGAATTTTTTTTTTGGTCATGATACCAAGCTTGTTAAAATTTAACTCATATAATAGTGCTGACCCACTTTCTGTCACAGTGTCAAATTGAAGTACCCATGAACTTTCAATTTTCAAAAATCATCATTATTTGGACCTAGGGAACATAATTACGCAGCACCATTTTACAGTGTTTGACATGGCTCCCAATGGCATTGGGGGTGGGCGCAGTTTATGATCCACTCACATTTATTGTGCTTTGTAACACACTTGTGAATCACCGGTGTGTTTAAGCACGGTGCAGCTGACAGAAGGCACACAGCTTCCAGACCAATAAATAGCCGCTCGGTAGAATTGATAGACAATCCTCATACACGCCAAGGGATCCTCTGTTCTCATGCCCGTTGGCATGTGGGGGGCTGCGTATCGTGTCCAGCAGCATCCGGCGCAATTCAGACAGTCACAGGGTCGCCGTGACGACGCAAAAACCGGGAGTCGTTTTATTACAGAGAAAATTGTAATAAAAACACACTGCGACCGCTGCTGTAGTCCTGTCAGCCGCATCCGGATGTTTTGAGAGGAAACTCCATTTCCTGTTTTTGTGATGTAAATTCTTAAATTAAAATTTAGAAATGAATTGCCCCTTTTCCCGCTCATGTTAGGGCCCTTATTAATAGGACAGAGACGTATCTCTCCCACAGATACTGGCAGAACAATCCAGGCTAATTACCGAGCATGTCTGTTCTGGGACAAACAACAAGACAGCAGTGTTTGCTGGAAAATTTGGCACTAAAACAGCATAAATAACTCGTGGTCATACACTCTTTGTAGTATATGTACAAAACTCTAATTTTCATACAAAACAGTTACACTCTGCTAGCCCTGAAGCCTATTGTCTTTTGAAGTTGATTCAAGGAAACGGATCCCTGTGCTTTTCTGACAGATATTCCTGTCTGCTGATTTTTAAATTTGCTTAGATTATGCATTTTCTCACTTTTTAAAGAGGTTGTTACCCATCTTATTTTTGCACAAGCAAATTTGCAGGTAATGCAGTGAAAGCAGTGTGGTCGTCATGGAAGGATTTACACCATTACATTTTTTTATTACCTAAAAGCCTGACTAGGTTTAACTGACATGTGATTATGTGCGTTTTTAAATATAACGCAGATGTGTGCAACATTCTCCTGCCTCCCGCGTTTTTCCCTGTCTTTCTCTCTGCCCATACACTTGGCAGCTCTCGTTACAGAACCGCAGGTCCGAAACGCCTTTCCCCCTCATACATGTAAGCCGCAACTCCTGAGCCGATCAGGCCCGATTCCCATGTGCCGTGCGACGCGTTCCATGTGCTGTGGGTCATGCTCATATAATCACGAATAGTCCTATGAGTCAGCAGTTGTGAAAGTTTTTTTTTTTTTAATGTACCTCCATTTTCCCCTTAATGAGATCTGAACAGCTTGATACCAATTGTGAGCTTAAACTGGTCTGAAATGAAATACCAAAAAACAGAAGAAATGGTAGAAATTAAATTGACCCTAAATGTGTACAGGACACACTTTTAATTCCAAGTTTGTCTGAAATGAAATGTGTGTGTGTATATATATATAATCTCAACTCCTGAGCATGGAAGTACAGGGCATTCTTGGAAACAATAGACAGTTATAGCACAGCACATTTGTATTATTTAAAACAGACCTGTGTATTATAAAAAAAATCTTTAAATGGAATAAATAATATATGAGTTTGAATTAAATTTTGTGGAGTGTTGTGTCTTCAAATCTTGTGCCGAGGTTAAATTACAGTATGTGCTCAGCTTCTGTCATGTGGGTGTTTTGGAATGATTTACAGAGACTCGTGAGAAGCAGCCATAAGATATATGCAGGTAAGTTTGTGCCCGGGAGGGAGTAAACAGATATCGCTACACAGGTACACAGATATTGGACAGACTTATTTTTGGAAAGATCTGCCAGACATTCATTCTCAACGAACACTTTTACAAAAGCATAGGAAACTCAGGTTGATTGTTGCTATGGTAAATCACACGTCGACTCTTAAACTGGCGCTAAGCTCCGAGGAATCGGTCAGGTATGAATCCGTATCAACAGTCTCCCAGCATGACTGCGTTTGAAAGCTCTCAGCAACGACACACTTGCATTTACCACTGGTCTTTTGCTTCCAATAAACAAAATGTCAAAATTTACTCAGCACTGCGGGGGTGTATTTCACTGTATATGTAAATATTTTTGGGACATATTTCCTCCTGTGCCAGTTTGTGCACTGAGTGTTTTTTTCCCATACTGGTCCAAGAGGATCCCCCTGACGGTCCACAATTTTGCTCCCTACTGGGAGGGAGCAAAAACATGAACTGTGTGTGGGACCCTGAGGGCCAGATTGGGACGCTGCTTTATGACATGGGCTTTATAGTCATGAGACAAGTAAATTCAGGGAAGAGCCATTGGAAGGAAAGTCAGGGGGTTAGGGGTGGATTACTGGCTGGAAACGGAGGTGTCATCCTCTCCTGACCTGTCTGGGCTCAGTCAGCAGTCGGAGGGACAATCTTTGAAGTGGCAGACATTAATCAGAGGAGGAATTCATCCTAGCATATGTCTACATCATATTTACTTATCGGGAGGCCTTGTCTGGATGTGTGTGGAAAGTCTAGCCTATTTCTGGAGGCCTTCTGAGAGACGCTGGCTCATATCACCTTTTTTACACATCATCTCAGTAGAATCTCTTCTTTTTATATTTTGCTTGTATGCTGCAGTGCTTCGCTAAGTCTTCTTGTACAGCTCTTCTGAGTTGCCCTAGCAAATTTTTGCTTGTGGCTCATGGTGACACCGTTGCATCCCTTTGGGGTTTGAGCATGATGCTGGAATCAAGGTATGAGTCTGTTTTCCATGCCTTCACATGTCTTTTCCTCTTGGTATTCGGCTTTCCTCCAAGTTAGAGGACACGCATAAGAAGTCGCCTACGGATCCCTGGCCTCCATTCTGCCTGCCCTGCCGGCTACCCAGATGTTTAAATTCGAGACCCTGTCATCTGTCCATCACATCTCACAGATTCTTATCCTGGTCAGCAGACCCGGTCATGCAATTATGAATTATACTTCAGCTCAAAATCAGTTTTAGTTTTCTTTATCAGCATCTGTGTTGTGTCTTGTAAAGAATCACATACCTGGAAGCAATAAAATAACCAAGACCCTCTAGAGCGGGGTAGGGTAACTGTTCCATGCCGGGCCGGTGTGGGTGGGGGTGTTTGGATGGCCTCTAATACTGGCCCTCCATGAAACAGGTTCCCCACCACGTGCTCTAGAGCAGTGTTTCCCAGTGTGGTCCTTGGGGACCCACAGCCAGTCCACATTTCTGCTCCCTTCCAGCTCCTGGTAAGGGAGCAAAAACATGGGCCATCTGTGAGTCCCTGAGGACAGGATTGTGCTCTAAAGTAACTGTCCTTTTATGATAATTTGCAGTTCTGGTGAGCCAAATTAAGTATTTAGTCCTAGATGTTGTGATGGATCACGTTGGAAGTCTTCAAGTGTAATACAGCTCTGTGGCCACAAGGTGTCATGGTGATTCTACTTCCTGACTGGATCGGCACTGTTTGGCCCACTTTAGTGGGAGGGGTCAAGCTCACCGTAATCAAAACACATTTATCAGAGAAGGTTATAAATGTGTCATCTACTGTAAGTCATCACAGATTACTTGTCATTTGACCAACTAGTGCTCTCAGAAGTAAACCTTTATGTTACGAAACTGAAAATGCATTACTTTTGTAGCAGTCGAATTGACAGTGAAACAATAGCTTTACAGTTGTCTGTTTGTCCTCACAAAGCACAGGGATGTGCACACAAAGCTGCTGATATTCCGAACGCCATGTTGTTGGTGTGGGGTGAACAGAACGTGTAAACCCCACATGCACACACATTGAGCCAGGGACAAGATTCAAACTCCTCCCCCTCACACGCATATGAGAGAGCCGCTGTGTCATTGTCCTTCCATGCATTTTCTGCGCTTGCTTACATAGTACAGCAATGCAGGCTCAGCCTGGAACCTCTCCTCAGAAGCAGAGAGCACTAGACAGGGCACGCGCTGGGCAGGATTCTGCTCTATCAAACACACAATCATACCCTATGGGCAACTTAGAGATGCCAATTTGCATCGCAGCGTATTTTTGCACTGTGGGAGGACACTGCAGTAGCTGCAAAAAGTCCATGCAGCATAGGCAGGGTGCAGACACACACACACACACACACACACACACTGTGGGGGTAGCCTTCAAAACCATAACTCTCAAGATGTGAGGCAATAGTGTAATTATGTCAGAAATTTATTAAAGGATTTGCTATTTGTGCCATGGCTGAAGATAGTTTATGCTTATACAGTGATTAATATTCAATTAACATCTACAATGAATTTTCTAATACCAAATTTAACAGCTAAAATTGGAAGAGAACCGCGGCACATTACTGAATAAGCCCACCGGACCAGGATTACTAATGCAATAGCGTTTATGAGTGAGGCATTCAGCTTCAGCCAATAGGGGGCAATGTCATGTCACTGAAATCTCACAAATTCACCGTAAATCTTGAAAAAAAAAAACATTTGCACATTTGTAAAGAAAAAGAACATTTTAATCCTCTTTGGAAAATATTTTAAAAATTTACAAATTCCATATAAGCATAAAGGATGGTTCATTTTGTTTTGTGGGATTCTTTCTTCTTTCTTATCATTTTAATAATAATAAAAAAGTTATAGTTTTTCCATTTAGTTTCCATAAATAGCTGTCATAGATCTACTACATATAAAGTCTATAGACCTGTATTTCCATAGCATTTATTTTTTAATCAGTCATATCGTAATAACCCACGCGACATAGCCAGACTGGTTAGGGACTTTATTTGGGTTTTGGTTTTATGAATCAGAAGAGAGAGGCAATAACAAAAGACAGGTTTTTTGGCTTCAGCAAAGAGAAAATAGGAGGGCTGTCCAGTCAGCTGATGGGGTCACAAGGGCTGGGCATGTGGTTTGGTCTGTCTGACTGAGAGACAAACAGAAGCTTGTCTGTATTATTACAGGCTGGCCAAGGGTGAATGAAGGGGCTTGTCATCCAATCAAAATATCCATTAGTAATTTGTCGATTAACTTAAGCTGTTTCTCACACCGGCCAACATGCATGAGAATAAAAATGAACAAGATAAAGATAAGTACCTTAGGCAGGGACCTACAGCAGTCAAGTCTATCCCACCTATTTATATAACCTCTTGAATTTCATCTTATTTGGACAAAACAAATACTTGCACATCCCACAGCATATCTCCATGGATGAATGTCTATTTTTATCATGCATGTTAAGTAGAGGGACTGGACGACATGATGGAAACATCTTGCAATGAATAGATATAAAAGACCTAAAAAATAGTAGAGCCATCGTTTGCCTTCAGAACAATTTAAGTCCGTTTTGGAACGCTGTTGTTCATATCCTGAAATGCACGTAAGTCTTCAGGACGAAAGTCTCCGGTTCTTTGAAGAAGAAGCGTTCAATAATGATTACATCTGGTGACTGGGAAGACCACGGATGGTGTTTGACCTCACCCCGGAGTCCAGGGAATGATTTTTGTATTGTTTAGCAGTGTGCAGCGAAGCAATATTATGTTGGAATATGGGAACATCATGTGGGACCAGTGCACCATAGGCTGTATTTACTGTTCAGCAATACATATGGTTCACCCTATTTTCAGAAAGAAGTTGCCTGCCTCTTAAGCTTTATCTCTCTCGCCCTCTGCTCTCCTCACGCTTCT
>JABFDZ020000030.1:4123654-4134311 GCA_019775955.2 Pollimyrus isidori | reverse complement strand
GTGAAGGCTTTTAGAAGATGGACTGGTGTCAAGAAGGGCAGCAAAGAAGTCAATTCACTCCAAGAAAAACATCAGGGACAGACTGATATTCTGCAAAAGGTACAGGGATTGGACTGCTGAGGACTGCTGAGGACTGCTGAGGACTGGGGTAAAGTCAAATTTACTCATTGGGGCTAGAAAGTGGTGGTGAAATTTGGGGCAAGGTTGCAGCGATGAGACCTCTTGACTGCTCATTTTACCAACGCAGAACGGCAGATTTTCGGGACGTTGCATGTCATGTGCAGGTGTCGGGGAGCTGCTACTGATCTGTCAAAGCCTTCTTTCAATACAGCAGCTTTTTTTTTTAATCATTTGTGAGCTTTAAATGGAGATTTGTTTCATGTGTATAAGTAGTAATTAAGCAGAAAGTGGCCTTGAGTTTTATATCTTAGTTTGTGGTCGCAGTCTGTAAAAAAACAGGCCATATGCTTTACCTTTCAAAGTATGAGGGGCCGTGCTGGGTCTTCAATTAGTAATTAAGCAAACATTGTCAACCAATGCTTTCTCAGTCCCTGCTTAATTAAGAATGCTTTGCGTCATGCATGACCTTTGCTTAACGATGCTTTCGGGAAACACAACTGGCGTTTTTAAACCCCATCCTGCGAAATTTGATTTGGGCTGCTTATGTATAGAATGTGTCACCGACAGCTGTTCCCTCTGCACACAAAAAGATGTTTAAATGCGTAATGGACAGCTTCCTCCCCAAAGCTTGTCTATCATACTGTAGATGGTTAAAAGATGGATGGATGGATGAATGATTTGATTAAGCACACAACACATAGAAATTATACAAAGCATCAGAGGTAGAAAATTCAGGTCCAGAAAGAAGGAATCCAGACCAGACTTTTGTTTCAACCAGCTAATTCAGCATATAGGGACACGGTCACAGAGTACTCAAACAGTTGGTTGAAACAAAACCTTGGTCTGGATTTCTACTTAATGGGCCTGAACTTTCTGCCCCTGGAAAGCATACAGTGAATTTGGGACCTTTTTTCTCAACAGCCACAAGAACAAAAACAAAGGCATTTTGAAACATGGGAGAGCTTGATTGCATGTGTGCATGTTTGTGGCCTGCAATGGGCTAGTGTCTCCTACTTCGTGCCCTGTGCTGGTGTGGGCTGTTGTCCCCTCCCCCGTGACCCTGACCAGGATAATTGGTTGGAGGATGAAAGAATCGCACGCAATTTTGTATTTCAGTAAAATTCCTAAATATTGAGTTCACTAAGGGGTGACACAGTGGCTTGGTGGACAGCTAATTGGCATCTCTAATTTGCCCGTAATGTGTCATTCTATGGGTGTGTGTTTGTGCATCAGCTCACCTTCCTTCTTGTTTTTGGACTGCAGATGGAAACCCACACAGCTACGGGGAGAACAAGCAGACTGACACAGGGTTGGAGGTCGGAACTGAACATCTGCACCACACGCAAGATGTTGCAGTGGTGCCCAATGAGAAATCCAAATTCTCCAGAGAGGCAGAGCACTCTATAGAATTTTGAATGTTATTGTGTAAATAAAGCCCAATTTTGCAGATTAAACAAAAATCCAGAATATAAATAAAGACAAGTGGATGTCTCTGGGAGTCCAAGGTTAACAGCAGTTTGTATATACAGTAATATCTATTTGTGTACCCTTTCGAGTGCTGGCCGGGATAGTATTGTGACACTCTATGCTCCTTGAATTTCCACTGACAATGACTTTGCCCCCTCTTCTCCCCAATCTGTTTAAAATTAACAAGCCAAATCTGTTTTGTTTGCATGTGTCCTGATTACGTCCCTTGACAGAGGCTGTCCAGTTAATGAGCTGTTTTGTAAGATCCAAAGCCGCACCGAGTGGCTCTGATTTATGGCAGTGCTAGCTGATTAATGGCCTCATGGAGATTCTTCCACGTGGCTAGTGCTTAATGACGTTTTTACGCCGGGATTGGTGTGAACGTGAGCCAGGACCACTTGTGAAGTCAGGAGCTGGGCCAGTTTATGCCTTATTAAACCTGTCACATTCACGAGTAACTGTTCTTATGTAACAATGCAATTACGTGTGGAAATGTGATATGAGGTTGAATGATACTCTGTGTGTGTGTGTGTGTGTGTGTGTGTGTGTGTGTGCTTTGAGTATTTGCCCTGCAATGGACTGCCATCCTGTGCCCCCCCACAACTTGATAACCTGCTGGGAAGATTTATGGCACAAAAGGCAGAAACAGTGCACCAGCTGAGGTCATGTCTAGAGATATCCAGGGTTCTAGGCACTCTTTTTTTTTCAAGCCACCCAGATAGAATTTGACTAACGGTAACAGATTATGCCACTATTTCAGATTGCAGTTAAAAGGAACTCATGGAAAAATAAGACAATCACAAGGTACTGATCAGGCTTGCCAAGTCCCATTGCCTGATTTTCAAAAATAAAGATATGTAAAATAGGTGACTTTCATTGGAAGATTTTCAAATAGGATTACTGCTACTATAAGTATATAGTATATACTACTAGTATATAATACTCAATGTATTTATGGTTAAGTTATTCAAGAGCAAATGTTATACTGTAACGCTGTCATTCCAGCTAGATCACTCGGGGATAGCGGAGCACAATAACAGCGCGGAACATGCCGGGAGATATGTGTAAATGGCATTTGTCTGTGTTATTGTAAATATTTGTGTTCCCGATAGTCGTGTGTGCCCTTTCAGTGCGATGCGTAAATCCTGTCCGATCCTTGCGTGTCTTCAGCTATTGCATAACTACTCACTGTGCGTGTGCCTTACTGTCTGGCGTCAGACCTCCCTGCATTTATGTGTTGTTGGAACGGGACTTTTAGGATCGGGACGTTGTGGGCGGGACTTTTAAGATCGATAACAAAAGGAGCCGATTTGTTAGAACCGTCTATCTGTGTTTCGTTGCTGCTTTCGTGATGCTTGGATTTGTTAAGCGCTACAATACTGATTACTCACAATTATGATATTTGTAGTGTTTCAGGTAGCCTATTTTGCACTGTGTAGTTCATAAGTGTGTAATATATACATCATTTTTCTCTTTTGGTTATGTTTGACTAAAAATGATTTTCTAGTTGTCTCTTGATGAGTTTTTTCCTACGTTACACAGTTTTTGTATATTAATCCTGAATAAGAAATTACTCTAATTTGTATTTTACATGCGGAAGATTATTAGCTTCCTAGGCGTAGGTACAGCGCAAGATTGAACATTAAAGTACAGGAGTTTTGAGGAGAGAACCATATTCACTGCGTTCCCAGCAGGTATAGAGGCAGAAAATTAATCCACCAAAAATGTTGACTACATCAGAATATGAACGATATAAATGGTATTTTACATCCAGGGTAAAACACATAAGAAAAAATACAGAAAGCATTATACGTATAGCTGTCAGCTCTTCACTCAATTACCCCAATTGCAACGAGAATACACTCCGCAGGATAGCTGTAAATTATGCATTCAATCAGGAAGTGGGGAGATAATTACCCTACTAAAGATCTATGAAGTATTACCTTTGACACCACTGACCATGTCCTTCCTTGAATATTGCAACTGAAAAAAAGTGAAGAGTAGAGGAAAAAACTGTCTATTGTTGCCAACCCTTTATCTTTCACTTTTTTTTTAAAAAAAAAAAACTTAGATCTACCCTTTAATATTCACAAATTCCTTGCCCAAGAAATTCATTCAGTGCAAAAATCTGTATCTTCCTTTATATTTTAAACAGGGTCCCAGATTATTCAACGAGGTTTGTAGCTGAAATGAGAAAATGTAATTCTATTGATTTTATGTCTAGTTCAGGGCAAGTTTTACATTTTTTCTTAGGAAGCACTGAAGTGTTTGCTATTTACCTCTGCAACATAAATGGTTAACATGTAACTCCAGGAAAACACTCACAAATCAAGTTCTGATTGTAGTAGCTATACAGGTATGTTTGTTGGACGGTATGATAGGTGCTGTTTCATTATTACAGTCTGGACCGAGGAAGTTTTTCTACTGTGGCTTTCTCAGTCCCAATCTACATAATTACCTAATTTGCATATCCATTCATTGCATTATGTTACTTGTCATATTAGGTGCATACGACTTGTAAGCCTGTGGACATGACCTCTGCTTAGATTTCATGGTACCATTCCCTGATTCTCTCAGCACCACCCAAAACTGACCTAGCAGACCTGTGATGGTAAGTACGCCTCACTGCTCCTAAATTTGCTCACACAAACCTTCCTACTTATTGTAGAAGATTAGTGTGAGAACCTTAAAAGCCCAGATCTCTCTGCTTTTACGTTATTTGGCAGAAGCTTTTGCGCAAAGCAGCAGACAGCCTTGGGTCAGAGAGCAAGTCAACTCTCTGGCCTAGGTGATTACTCCACCAGGCTACAACATTAGAACCTACGACCAATAGAGCTGCATACCATGTTTTTACAGATCTTGATTTTTTTCCCTTTTCTCCTAATTCCTAACCTCTCCCAACCCCAATTTTCTCAATTCCTTTTCATAACGTGAATCACTTTGAAATCTATTAGACATGCATGCCAATGCTTATTTGCTTTTGATAGGTTGGTGCATCTATGCTAATTAAGAAAGTGGGTAGTCATATTGGGAAGGGAATCATACTGAAATAATGAATTAAACTGCAATGCCGGGAGGTACCGTATGTAATATTGAAGAGTATTTTTTTCTTCATCAGTAAAACTAAGAAGACAATTGCTGCACATGAGTGTGGTCTCTTACCCCTTTGGTTTTTGTGTTAGTCATTATGGTGATGCTTTGATTTTTGTTCTGCTCAGTCATATTTACCCGCATAAATGTGGAAAAGTTTTGCCCCGTTTTTTAATCAGCAATGGAAAGATAAGGCAACTGAAATTGACACTGAAAGAAAATTCCTGCAAGAAGCTCAAAATGCATGGTCCATGCAGGTTAAAGAATTTTAAAAAGCCATAGATGCACTAAGCATCCATCCATCCATCCATCCATCCATCCATCCATCCTACCATTTTCCAAACTGTTTATCCTTCTGGGTCGACGGGGGTCTGGAGCCTATCCCGGAAGCTACGGACACAACCCAGGACGGGGGGGGGTCAGCCATCGCAGTGTACTAATCATAATTATGAAAGCACAACATTAAAAAAGCAAAAACAAAATGACAAACCATGCAAGCTTGTTTCATACTGATGTGGAAATAATGAGTGTTCATTGTGTACCAAGGTGAACAAATTGCTTGCGCATAAACGGGGTGTTCTAATGACTTTGTTTTGCTTTCTAGCTTGACAAATAAAATAAAAATAATTTTACAGCCATGCAAGGAATTTATAACAAAAATAACATTGAGATTACATCTATTTCACCAAGATAACAATTGTTGGTGAACATGCTGTAGCCCATAGATGCAAACTGTACTGTAAATATAGAGTTTAATTTCATATTGACATTGAGTTAAACCCTGTCCTCTGTTCTATGAATTCTCTTTGAATCATTATGGACAAACTGAAAGTCTTTCTCTTCAGCCAAAAACACTGTACTGTGTTGTTTTTATATTTCAGCAGAATCTGAGCCTGTGAATTTATTAATCAGGTTAATCAAAGTTGACCTCCCAAGTGACAACAAAGCATTAGTTCTCGTAGAGGGCTGGGCCAGCTGAGGGGTCATAGTGGAGGTAGTTAGCATGATGTGGCTTTTTCCTATTTCTCTTTGACTCCCTGTCTAAGCCGTGTGGCTGTTTACACTTGACATTACATGAATGGGAGCAGGTGCGTTTTTAGTATATAGCTGGAATGTTTGCATTTGAAGTTTCACTCACAACAGTCAATGCGTCTATTTAATTCAGTGCTTCATTGGTTATTTTAACAGCATTTTCATACCAAGACAAAAAAAAATCTGCGTTAAGTACTCTAGTTAATGTATGTACTTCCAACTGAGCACAAAGTGATGTTTAAAAATAAAAGTTATAAAATGATATTTAAATATTTTTAATAATTTTTTTTCCTGAAGTATAACAACATATATAGCTAACAGGACATACATAATAGTTAGTACTCGTGCCTCACACCTCTGGGACCAGGGTTCAAATGTCTGCCACGGCTCCATATGTGTTGACTTTGCATGTTCTTCACTTGTCGTGGTGGGCTTTCCTAGTTACTCTGGTTTCTCCCTGCAGTCCAAAAGCATGCTGAGGTTAATTGGAGTTATTGAATTGTCCGTCAGTGTGCATATACAGTATGAGTGAACGGTGTGTGAGTGTACCCTGTGAGAGCTTGGTGCCCCATCTTAGGCTGTTCCCTGCCTTGCACCCATAGCCCTGGGGACTGGCTCTGGTCCCCCGCGATGGTAAGCTCAGATTTTGACATAAACAACATATAAGCATGGGTCCATCCAGCCTTGTATCAACAATTCAGGCTGCTGGTGGTGATGTAATAGTGTGGGGGATATTTTCTTGACACGCTTTGGGCCTCTCATTACTAATTGAGCATTATTTAAATGCCACAGTCGACCTGAGTTTTGTTTTTGACCATTTCCATCCCATGAACAAAGTGTATCCAGCTTGTAATGGCTATTTCCAGCAGGATAATGCACCATGTCACAAAGCTTATATCATCAGACTAGTTTCTGAAACATTCACTGTATACCCTTCACAGTCACCAGATCTCAATCCAATAGAGCACCTCTGGGATGTGGTGGAAGGTGAGATTAGCATCATGTTGCAGACGACAAATCTGCAGCAACTGCATCATGTTATCATGTGAACATGGACCAATGTTTTCAACATGGTTTCAAGCACGTAATGGATTCAATGCCACGAAAACGTAAGGCTGTTCTGAAAGTAAAAGGAGGTCCAACTTTTACTGGTTCTAACCTCTTTGGCCTTTAAGTGAGGGTGTAACCAGTATCTTTGTTGGTTCCATTTTTGATCTGATTCAATGCTTAATGGGTAAAGTCGTAGTGTTCATAGTTATATGATGACTTCTTACAAAGTTCGGTAACATTTCCTGCAAAATTAGCAGCAGCTGTTAAAATACATTCACACACCTGTCTTTTTATTCTCCAGTAATCGCTAGTTAATTTAGTGGATAATGTGCAATAACCAAGTTTGCTTTGAAATAGGGTTGAAGGACCCCTGCAGTATTTAGGATGCCTGACGAGTGTTATTCCTAATTGCATGACTATGCATTAAGCAATTACAAATGACTCTGAGTGGAGCTTTGGCTTAAAAATCAATTTTCTATGCTAATAGATGATTCAGACTTTAATTAAACAACAACAGTCAGTCATTCTTCCATCAAGCCTAGAAAGACTATTGACAACATAAATGTATGGATAGTGAGTGAACTTTTAAGGTCTGCTTTAGAAGCCTCAGAACGGGTTAGGATGAACGCCATGGTAAAACATGCACTTACATTAAAGTGCAGATTAAATACTCCATCATTTTGGGGTAAAGTGTGATGCAGCGCAGTTTTTTTTTTAACACATTTACACAGCTGGGTAATTTTAGGCAATTACCTTGCTCAAAGCCACAACTGCCAGAGCCAAGTTTATGCGCAAACCCTTTACTTCTGCTGTGACAAATGTTACCCAGGGATGACTGACTATTTGCAACAGGCTTTCATCCTATCAGGACAGCTGATCTGGGCTCCCTGAGCCAGATGTTGCACAGCATCAAGGAGCGTGATGCTATTATCGTCATTAGTGACCGACAACACCCAAGTCCTTGTTGCACCGCACATCATTGAAAAGGGACCATTTGTGTTCCGGTGCTCCACACTGTTTGAAAGTCGACAGATGGCACCAAATCAATACGGGCAGCAGTGGCCAGCCTCCAGGTGGCACATGTGACGCTCACAAAGGTAACGTGTAGGACTGCACAATTTATTGGTCTGACATCGAAATCTTATCTCATTTCATGAGATAATCATGACATTAATTCAGAAATTCCGAGATAATTATCTCGTTAATTCAGAAAAACAGAGCAGAATAATTTTTCCTCGAGTGAACGCATCACTACGGGAGCATACATTACGCTTCCGTAGAATACTGAACTGAAGTTTGACATAAAAAAATTAAATCGCAAATCAAAGCGTAATCACAATTCTTGTCAGAAAAATCGCGATTCGTTATTTTCCACAAATTGTGCAGCCCTGCTAAAGTCCCATGCAGGATCATGGGCATTGCAAAACCAAGACCTAGAGGGAGCCATATTTCTGCACAATTGCGTGTGCATAGTGCTGTGTCAAGAATGTGGATATGGTACCCTTGCTGCCTTAGGCTGATATGGGGATTTAAGACAAGCTGTTGCTGAAATAAAAGTCAAAATGAATTCCCAACAAAAAAGGGAGTCAAAGACACAATCCAATAAAAGCCATTAAAAAAACTTCTGGTTCTTTTTTCTCTTATGGCATAAATTACTTTTATGTTAATGCTGAGTTCAAAGGTTTCCGAAAATCGCTTGCACCATAAAAAGGTTCCTAGGTTATACCTCATCTTAAATATATTTAATACCTTGTAGTATGCAGGACATGTTTCTTATACCTTACTTTGTTAGATGTAAATATACCATGAAATTCAGTCATCGTATTGTAAACAGCTAACAGATGTCACACATTTATAGAGTTGAAGCCTTTATTGGGGTTTATGAGACAAGGCTGTGGCTTTAACTGGTAACCACCACCTTTAATTTTCACTTAATGTGACTGCGAACCTTTAGCTAAATTATGGGTGGGCTCAGATCAGTGAGGATCAAAGGGCATGTTCACAGGCGGATCTCAAAAGTGCCAGGAAAGCGCATCAATCGGAGAGACAGAAGAGGGAAAGCAGCTGACAGCCTTTGGCGTCGCTATCGGCGATCGGTGACGGCATATTCCATGATCTGATAAGATCCGTTATGTTCCATCATGTTTTATCATGGAGCATCGGCTCATATATCAATTGAAATTGTTCTGGGCATTATCTTTATGGGGAGATCTTTATTGTTCCTGTAGAGTTTTGTTGCAGATCCTTTTAAGGGTGACGGATCCCTAACCTCACCCAGAAAACCAATGCATGAATCACAAGAGAGATGCAGTTTTAAAAGGGGCACTTTCTATGAATACCACATCTATAGGAATTCAATTAATTATAATGCATTCATAAAGCATTACAAATATGACTATAAAAATGTATCCAAAGTCAAAACCACATCAAAGGCATGTTTATTATGCATTATGACCCATTATGAAGCCCTCATCTATAATGCACTATAGATACTTTTATAATTGAGTAGAAACCATCCTTAATTCTTATAGCACCCTTTATAATGCATTATGAAGGCATCTATAGTGTATTATAAATGATAGCTGTAAGTAAAGTGTTACCATTTTATCTTAATTGGCTTTTTGGACTTCTATTACATCATTTTACAATATGAAACAGCATTAGGGAAAGGTCCAGAAACTTTTTGAGCTACTTCATAATTACAAAGATGTTATAATTAAAGCTTTATTTTTAAATAGTGTTCTTTGTTATGGTGTTATTTAGGACCACTCATGCATAACATGTGTTTTAATGCAGCTTTGTTTGCTAACCCTTTCCCTACAATTTCTGCTAGCCCTTTCCCAACCTTACAATTAAAATAGTGTTGCTAAGGGGCATAAGTGATTGTTAATGCAGTTTAGAGGTGCTGTCTTGTGGAACCGTGCCAGTGCTATTATAATACCTAGATAATAGCTATAATTTATATTTACATATAGCGCAGCTCACATGCTAAGCAGCAACTAGCCATATTTGCGATTTTTACCTGTACCTGTGATGTGCATAAAGTCATGACTTGAGTTCCAGGAAATACTTTATCATTTATTAGAATAATAGGACTATACAGCTGAGAGAAATCCTGATGAATCTGTCATTCTCAAGCAGCCGGCTCTCTTTCCCACCAGCAACTAAGTATGCATCTAGAATTGCTCATGCGATGCAGTCTCCACGGGAGGGATAATATTCTATGTGCATGAGATATAATCGGTTTAATTAACCTGGGGCATT
The DNA here is from genome assembly GCA_019775955.2 of Pollimyrus isidori. Classification (NCBI taxonomy): domain Eukaryota; kingdom Metazoa; phylum Chordata; class Actinopteri; order Osteoglossiformes; family Mormyridae; genus Pollimyrus; species Pollimyrus isidori. The sequence goes on along the minus strand of JABFDZ020000030.1, from coordinate 4,124,288 downwards.
GTAAGCAGATATGATGGGTTTTTTTTCCAATAAACATGCAGGCTTCTTCTCTGAACTCTTTACCAGAGTGAGGGCCTGGTGACGCAGTAGCAGTCAAGTAAGACTTGAAATGGACTTGGAGGGAGAGTCCTCCTGTGGACTTCAATCCAGCAACACTTGATCTTTGTCATCAGTGGGGAGAAGGTAATCAGGCTTCATCAATACACCCATCCTTTCATCCATCATCTCCCAGCAATTTATAACGATCAGGAATCCAGCTAATACCATTTCATAAAAAAGAAGGGCATTCATTTTGCCCATATTATATAGTTAGAGGCTTTATGGTACAACTTAATGCATTAATTAAATACATTTTTCTACAAGTTTCCTTTTCTATTAATACTCCAAAATGGCAGGCAGTCTTGTATGCCAGGAAGCAAACTCGAGGTGAGCATTCAATTAAAAAATAAAAATAATGCTTGCTCTTAGGACACACTCACGCGCACACACACACACACACGTGCACACACACACACACGTGCACACACACACACACACGCGCACACACACACGCACACACACACGCGCACACACACACACACACGCGCACACACACACGCGCGCACACACACACACACACACTCACGCGCACACA